>RJWH01004118.1:0-120875 GCA_004363575.1 Solenodon paradoxus | reverse complement strand
ATCATCACCACCATCACCATCATCGCCACCATCTCCATCATCACCACCATCACCATCATCATCAACACCATCACCATCATCGCCACCATCATCACCATCATCATCAACACCATCGTCATCATTACTCTCTCCATCATTATCATCATTAGTGTCTCCATCACCATCATGGCCATTTGCATAACCTTCACTCTGTACCAGACATTTTCATATTTTCTTACCCAATATGAATGTCATAGTTCTAATTTCTGTCTTTAGGAAGTTGTCTATAAAACTGATGGACCAGTTTAGCCTGAAAAACCAGCAATGAATTGGAATTAAGTGATTGAGTAATTACAATAGATTATGATTCACAATGGGGTGGAAGAGCATTGTTGAAAACTGGCATTAAATTAGCATTAGAATCAAACGTCTTGGAAAAGTGGGAAACTCAAATGTTTTCACTCATTCAGCAAATTTTAGTTGAGTGTCTTTTTTCTTCCAGTTGTATGCTGGAGGCAAGAAAACCAAGGTGTGTGAATTTAAAGCTTCCTCCTCACTGTGTTGGTTAATTTGGTTCTCCACAATTAGCAGATGACTTTCACAAGCCCTGCCAATGAAGTAAATGGTCGGACAATTTTCCCTTTTAGAGACTGATAAAATGGAGTCGTGATATTTGTCGTAATTTTCAATATTTTCAATTTCCTGACACTGTCCAGTGTTCTTTATAGGCTAAAATACCCATTCAAGAAGTTGATTGGCAGCTATGAAAAATTTCAGAAAAAGCAACCAAGAGAGAGAGGGATGTTAGCCAATTGGCATGGCTTCCATCCCTTTGATTTGCAAAATACAGTCCAGATCTTCCTTAAACCAAGAGACAGGAATGATCAATTGGGAGAAGAAATATTTGTCAATGTTGAATTCAATGAGCCCTTTAAAATTAAACTTCAGATTCAGCAAAATACGAGTCTACATTTTAATTGATCTTGTCAGGACACGGTGATTCCGTTTTCATTTTAAGCAAACAAGGCAAGAAAGAAATAAGGATCATCCTTAGGGACGGCAGCAGCCTGCTTAAATTAGCTTGCTTTCTTACTCACCAAGATTTTGGTCTTTAATTATTTCAGTCTCTTTCTCCCATAGATCATGAGCATTTCCAAAGGGGTTATACCTTGTCATTCCTACACATTTCTTATCACGGTGCTTTGTGATTTTTTTGTACACAGGAGGGACCCATTAAATACTTGCTACAATTGTTTTTGCTTGCTCCCTGTTACTGCCTTAGGAATTTGTGGGTGCTTGGACTCCGGGAAAGATAACATCCTCTACATTGGTCCATACATCCCCTCTGTCTTTTGCTCCATGCACTTACTTACCGTTTGCAAGACTCTTGCTTTGTTTATTTGCAAAGATCACATAATTGTCTGCTGGGTGGTTGTTAGAATGCCATGCATATAAATTTCCAGCATCTGGCTATGCCCCATTGTGGTCATGATACTAGATTTATTTCAGCTTCAGGTGATAGCTCTCTACCTCTGAGAGGGTCTGCCTCGCCTCCTTTTAAATGCAGTGCTCTCGCTGACCAGCATTTGGCAATTTATTCGCCACCTATGTCTTTTAAGGTAATGACATCAATATCTGAAGCGAGGGTTTCCAGGCTTGCCAGCCTATGGAGAAAGTCTCGCAGAATCTATTTCTGTTGTTTGGTCCCTTCGTTCCTTTGGTTGGAGCCATGACTTTAAATATTCATGCATCCTCCATTTAAATAGAGTTAAGGAGGCATTTTCTCTCAGCGCAAATAAACCATTAATTGCAAAGAAAGCCCAGGGAATGCTCACTGCAGAAATGAAGTATTACGTCCGATGTGTGGCGTGCTTGCAGAGCGAGTCTCTTTTTAGTGTTTGCTCTCTCTCGGTTAGCCAATTAAATTATTCCAAGGCACTATTGATGAAGAGCTTTTCTTTGCCTTTGAATGTTGTGGTGAAAATATCGCAAGGTGCTGAGTGCGGATGAACTGTCCACAGGAAACATCTAGCAGCCTTTATTTTTCAGTATGAAAATCAGCACTGCTCCCCGGCAGCCCCGCACAATTTACTGGGTTTTAATGGCGACTGATGAGCCCTCTGGACCGGATTTAGAATAAGTCCTCTCTTGCGCTGAGAGCCCGCCAGTCTGAAACTGAAGAGGAGGCCAAGTCCCAAGACCTCCTGAGCGAAGAGAATCTCTCTGCATCGTTATTCCGTGGTGAAAAGCTCACGGGAAAATATTTGGTATTTGGAGGAGAAAGTCAGCCCAAGGATGAGAAATTGATTTCCACATTGAAATTGGACGGAGTCAGTGACTTCAGTCTCCAAGCCTCTTTCTAAGAAAACAAGAAGAGATGCAGGGAAGGATTTCCAGGAATATCCTCGACACTGTTGGCTCCACATTGAAGAATCCTTTCCCCACCCCAAGACATTGAAGGAGCGGGTGACACATGAAACGAGCTTGGTGGCTGAGAGTCGCTCCAAGACACGTGTGGCCTCGGCATTGGAGACAGGGAATGGTCTCGTTCCCAGGGGTGCTTGGTCTCCACCAGAAATGATCTCTCTGTGTCCTGAGTTGGGTCGTCCGTATGGGATGAGGAGTATGTTTGCTTTAGCCTGGAAGTCAGCTAAGCCGTGTGCGTGCCTGTGGGCTGAGTAAGGGAGCAGGCCCCCAAGAGCGCCGTGAGGACCATACAGGAGCACAGCACCCAGCACCCGCCGACCAACGACCAGCGGAGAAGGGGAACGAGAGAGGGAGGGTCCTGGTAAGGGGCTGACCGAGGGAGGACAGACAGGACATCCCAGTGAGACAGAGTCTGGTCCTTCACTCTGTGTGGCAGAAAGTCTGGCCGGGCAGCTGGGGGACGACACCCATTCCCTCCTCTTTTTCTTGCTCAGCAGCATCACATGTGTTACATGTGTATCCATCATAAGCATAAAATAGATACTGTATATTCACATAGCTGTAGCTTCTATGAATATGCATATATCTACAGATAGATAAAGATGCAAGACGCACCTTAAGTCGTATACATTTATAGATATCTAAAGACATAAATATGCATTTAGAGAGATTTGTGTGTAGACACATATATATATATATATATATACATTTATAGAGATTTGTATCAGGACATACATATATACACTTAAAGAGATTTGCATCTATAGACACAGAAATGTACATTGATAGAGATACGCATCTATAGATATATAATGATAAATTTATAGATCTCGATAGATATGTTAAGCTCTATCATATATAAACATACATCTATCTATAGATACACAAATCTACCTGTATATGCTATACATTTATAGATATCCATAGACATAGAAGTATACATTTATAGAGACACATAGCAATAGATTTACGAATACACATTTATAGAGATATGCATCTATAGATATATCAATAAATCTTTATATAATAAAAATTTATAGATATCCAAAGACGTAGAAGTATACATTTATAGAGACACATAGCAATAGATTTACGAATACACATTTATAGAGATATGCATCTATAGATATATCAATAAATCTTTATATAATATAAATTTATAGATCTCCATAGACATAGAAATATCCATTTAAAGACAGATGTAGCTATACGTATATGAATATACATTTTTAGAGATATGCATCTACAGATACATAATTATAAATTTATAGATGTCTATAGATATATGGCAATCTGTAGCTTATATAAAAATATACATCTATAGATATACAAATCTATCTCTATATAATACACATTTATAGATATAGACATGCATAAATCTATCTTATATAAAATACATATATCTATAGACATACAAATCTACCTTTATATAATTACATTTATAGGTATCTATACACTTATAAATATACATTTATAGAGATTTGCATCTAGACATATATATACATTTATAGATATTTGTATATATAGACACAGAAATATACATTGATAGAGATTTGCATCTATAGATATATAATTATAAATTTATAGATATTTATAGATATGTGTTAAGCTGCATCATATATAAATACACATGTATCTATAGATATACAAATCTACCTTTATATAAAATAAATTTATAGATGTCCATGAACATAGAAACATACATTTAAAGAGAAATATATCTATATGTATATGAATATGCATTTATAGAGCGCTGCATCTATAGATATATAATTATAAATTTATAGATATCTATAGATATATTTCAATCTCTATCTTATATATATATAGCTCCACAGATATACAAATCTCCCTTGATATAACATAAATCATAGACATATAGATATACATTTATAGAGACACATAGCTATAGATATGAATATACATTTATAGATATATATCTATAGATTTATAAATAAACCTTTGAATAATATAAATTTAAGATATCCATAGACTTAGAAATATCCATTTAAAGAGAGATGTATCTACAGATATATGAATATACATTTATAAGGATATATATCTATAGATGTATAAATATACCTTTGTATAATATAAATTTGTAGATACCCATAGACACATGAATAGACATTTGTAGACATATATATATCTATAAATACATGCGTATGTTTATAGGGATATATATCTAGAACTATATGAATATTCATTCACAGAGATATATAAAAATACACTTATATAATATCCATTTATAGAAACAGACATTTACTTAAATGCATATACATCATAAGAATTTCTGTAAGTATAAATGAATATTTAGATAGCATATATTGAAAGGTATATATCCATATATCCATATATATTCATATATCCACTCTATGAATGTATATATGTAAGTATACATATATTTCTGTTAGTATATATTTAGACATTCACATCATAATTCATATTGTATCATGCACATCTTGGAACTAGAAATGCGTGGCTATATGCTCTAAATTACCACACTCCTCAATGAATACATTTAGAAATAGATTGGATCTATCCATCTGTATTGATAGAACATGGATTCTATAGTCCATACATATAAACACAAACAAAAATAACATACGAATGCATCTTCATCTGAAACAGAAAGGCTGGTTGTCCACTATTTTCTGTAATAAAATGAATGCAAGCTCCTGCCTCTTCCAGCGGGAGATACGGAAAGAGCTTTGGCAGGGGTGTAGGTACATGGTCACCTGCTTTGGGGAACAATCCCAGAATTCACACACACCTTCCTCTCCATCTGTAGGGACACTAAGGGATGCGAGAGGGGACGGAATTCTTTTTTCCGCGGAAAGAATTGGCCGTAACCACGATCCCCGAGTTTCTGCAGTCACTGCCCGCCGACCTCTGTTCTCAGAGATGCGTCTGCTTGACGGCATCCTCCCGAGCATCCAGATACACAGGTTCGGGCAAAGCCCGGCAACCTGCATTCTGTCACGCGTCCCTCCGGTGGACTTTCAGGACCGGATCCTATTCAGCAGCAGCTCATGCCTGGGGGTTGCTGAGTCTCCCATTCAAGTCATTACATTGTCCTCCACGTCCCAATAGGAACCGGCTCCCCGTTAATGTCACGGTCAGCTCCCTGACCACACAGCAAGACAAGCTCAGAGCCCAAAGCACCAGGATGTGTGAAAGCTCCACCTGCCTCCCCACGGCTTTCCTCCAAAGACGCAGCACAGCACAGCATGACACAAGCCTGTAGGATTGCTACTCCTGGGCATGGCCCTTTCTGTCACCAGAAAGAAGTTTGACCAGCCCTGAGTGTGCACTGAAAGGACCTCTGGAACTGGATGCTCAGGCCCCGGGTTGCTGCCGCCCCTCTGTTCCTGTCCCTGCAGAAGCAAGCTGGCACTAGCCATTTTGAGCTGCGCCCTCGAGAATCCACGAATCCATACTGGGTCCTAACAGGCAGCTGTATTACAGGAATATTTTGAATGTTGTCTGTATAGGTGTTGATGGAGAGACAGCTGCAGGGACCTCAGGCGCGTTTGCAGGACAATGTCAATGATCTCCCCTATCAAAGGGGACAATCGACACCATGGCTTTGGGACTGTGAGCCATTCTGCTTCACTGGGTTGGGGGGGGTCACTTTCTTGGCTTCTTGAATTTTCTCTTCCTCCCCCCAATCCAAGTTTGGGAACGGAATCTCTCCCTTTGGGTAGAGAAACCTGGTAAGACTTCCATTTTTTCCATCAGGGATCGAACCCATTTTATTTACCCACTTTGCTTTCTTACTCCAGTTTGCTTGTTTTGTCATCCATGTGAGCACAATTTCAGCAAGATCAAGGATTTATCTTATTTCTCACTAGTATTTTGAGGGAACACGAGGGAGCTTGGATGACTGCAATGAGAAAACAATGCATTTGACTCTGGATCACTGGGAATAAACGAACGAACTTGAGAACCTCTTCTAACCTCTCTGAGTCTCTTTAGAGCAGAGCTTCCCCATCGTAGACCAGGGCATCGCCACTGGGCAGATAATTCTGGGAACAAGTGTCCTCATCTCTTTACAGCTCAAGATGCATGACCAACATAGAAATTTAACATGGGCAGCAGATTCCTGCTCAAGACCTCACCTCCTGCAAATACTGGAGTGCGTTTGTCTCCCTGTCTTGAAGGCTATTCAGGGTAAGTGTTGGGTAATATTCATCTTCCTCCCCTGAGCACTGCCATTCGTGTCGGGCAGAACCATTAGGCACCACACAAAGCGGGAAATAAAAACCGATATTCTCATCCATCCAAACCCCTCCCACCCATGTTGCATGGCCTTGCTCCTATGACAAAAAAGAAGATATTTCCACATGACCATCAGCCAGCTGTCCCTTCACTATTGTATGAACACCTGGAAGGGATATTGCATGTGGAATTTTAGACCCCTGGGAGAGAGAAAGCCATTTCCCCCAAACGGGTCTCCAGGCTGCCTATTCCCACACAGTCAAACACGTTGGTAAGGACTTTCCTTCCGCGACGCCGTCTGAAAGATGCAAAACCAGGCAGGGCTGCCTGTCCTACTTCCATGTGGGTTTTGCAGACTTCTTTGTGGAAATGCAGCTGAGTGTAGAAAGAGGCGCCCTGAGTTTGGAGGCTCTGATGCAAATTAATTTATTAATTCAGCCCCCAGCAAAACATCTCTATCACAGGATGGTGGTGGCGCCCCAGCAGCCAATGTTTAAAACATGAGTTTCCATTTCACTTTATTTTTAGGATGCAGCGTTTCAGAATGTAGCCACTATCCTTCTCTGCCAGGCTGATTGGCAGATGGACGTCAGTGTCTTGGGATTTCAGGACCCAAGTCAAGTGGAGGGGATCATGGCCACTGATTCTTGCAAAAGGTTTCGGGGAAGGTCCCCAGAAGCCCTTCCAAGGATGTTTGCTGACCCCGTGAAGATTCGTCAAGTTGGGTCTGTCACCAGTGTCTCCAACTTCTCATTCCTGCCTCTGGGCTGCCCTTGACTTTGTGCATTCAAACTTTAGCTTGCTCTTCCTTCTCCTCCTCCTCCTGCTTCTCCTCCTGCTCCTCCTCCTCATTGTCTCCTTCCTCAATGCCCACAGTAGGTAGGATATCAAAAATGTGTCAACACTCTGACTCTATCGGTCACTCTTTCTGACCTTCGATCCTGTTCTGAGAGCCGATTTGGGGTCCAAAATCTTGTCCCCACCTAGGTGCTAGATCTGGAAACCACGTCTTTGCCCAAAGCCTCTTGGCTTCTTTTCTTTGGGCTCCAGCCCCATCAGGAAAGGGGTCTTGCTTGATCTTTCCCTCATCCTCACAGCTGAGTGTGCTTCTTGGATAGAGACCATGGCAGATGGCCCTGCTCATGGACAGCACTTCTCTTGTTCGTCCTCTGGAGTATGGTCCTCAGAGCTGCACTTCTTCATCTTCTGGAACATGTGCTCTTAACCAACTATTGATACTGATGAATTGTGAGCCCTATATCTTCCATCGCCTCCCCTTTGGGCATCACTGATGGTATTCTAACTAACCCTTGTTTGCAAAAGCTGCTGTTGGAATGCCATAGAGTTTGCAACAGACTTCATTTTAAAGCAATTTTAGGGTCACAGCAAAATTGAGAGGAGGGTGGAGTGATTTGTTCCTCCAGCAGAGCATTCAAGTTGCCATCATGTCCTCTTGGTGGTAAAGTAGGGCATGAGCCTCTGGGATTTGTGTTCATCTGTCTGCCTTCTTTTCAAGAACTCTCCAAACACTGTCTCAATCGGTGAGTCCCCAGTGTCATCAGCTGCCTTTTCCCAAATAGTCCATTCCTGACCTCTGTCACCCGCGGGGAGATCCTTTGGAGGCAGGCAGGGTCTTGGCAGATTAAGGCAAGATGACCCACTGGAGTGAACGTGAGTGGTTCACTGATGACTTGTGTCTTTAGGAGACGCACGAGCAGGCCATTTGAACACAGAGACACAGAGACACGGACGGCACCAGCCTGAGAGGAGGGAGGCAGAGATGGGAGGATGCATCTGCACAAGGAGAGACGCCTGGGATTGCCAGCAAGCGCGGAAGCTGAGAGATTTCAGCAAAGCTCTCCCTCACAGTCTCCATGTGGATCCTGGGTGACGCCCTCCGCAGTCCTAGCAAAGAAATCCAGTCGGAAAGACAGCACGGTCCACCAAATGAGGTCGCTTTCGACAAAGAACCATTAATTTGTCCCCAGACGAGAGACTCTGCTGGAAAAGCCTGAGCAGAGATGATCGGCATTTCCTCACCAGGGGTTCAGTCTTCCCATTTTTGCAACCAGCGGAGAGACGATGTGCACCTCTCCCTGAGGAAACATTCCCCAAACTAGAGGCTGCAAATCACCTCTCTGTGCCGACACCCAAATTTCTACCTCTGGTTTGTGCTGCTGTCCAGTCGGCAGACACAGGTCCCCAGCACCTTCTTCAAACAGGCAGAAGGCATCAGGACGGACCATGAGCGGTGACTCTTACGAGCATTTTAACACCTACTGGCCAGTAGGAGCCCGTGTCAGTACCTCCCGTCATTCCAATTCTACCTCCCCGACCAAGAACACAGACACCGAATGGCTGCCTTCTCCTCCGACCTCACCCAGCAGCTAGTGAAGGAGGCGAGCAGACACTGGATAAGAGACTGAGTCCCTCTCTGCTCCTTCTATTGGCACCAAAAAAAAAAATGTGCTTTTGACAAGGCATCCAGGTCAATGCACCAACAGATTTGTAGCCAGGTTTTCCGGATTGGGACTGTGAACAAGTGACCCCTGTCCAGGACCATGTGTCTCTCTACTCGGGAGGTTATCAAAGCTGTCAGCCTCCTTATCTGTGCCTGGGCTGTGGGAGCAAACCTCCTTCAAGGAGTTAGTCTTCATTCTTCACCAACACCTGCAAAGCACAAGTCCCCAGCAGAGCCTCGCACCCGGGTAATTCACACATTATCACCATGAATCACCCCCCAGGACTCCTTCTTTTTGAAAGGAAAGGTGCAGGTGGAAATGCAGGCAAATAGGCAGGTGAGAAGAGACAGAAGGAAGAAGAAAATGCACTGATTTATTTTATTCACTTGTTCACCTTGGGGGTCCCCCCAGCCTGGCCCCGACATGCGAACCTGGGTCCTGGGGATGGACGTGAAAGGTGCTCTTGGCTGTAGGTCATGGGGTCTGTGTTTCCTCCTCCACGGTGGGCCAACAGCAGGATTATTATTTAAAAGAAGTCATGCCGTTCACCAGCAGTCTGATTTTGCAAATGGTTCTCAGAGCTCTGTAGAGTATGTGCCTGCAAAGAAAATAAACGGACACCACTTAGGGATGCCTACAGGGAAATGAAAATAAAGGATGTGCAGCCTGTGGTCACCCAGTCGATAATCCCACCTCCCACGTGGAGTCTAACAAAGTCCCGGGTTTCCTTGCCTGTGCGGAAAGCTGTGAAGGTGATGATGGCATCAGGTGCTAATTTTCACCGCTCCCCAAGCCTTCCTCGCACTGGCTTTTACAGAAAGGGCCGATCTGCAAGCAGCCCACTGGGAACGAGCAGCTTGGCCGTGTCCAGAATACACGCCTTCACGAGAAATGAAATCCAGCCGTCGCCTTCTGGAAACCTGTCAGGATATCGTCCCAGATGCACCAGACTGACGAATGCATCTCCCTTCCGTGGGGATTCCTCCTGGCGTGTCTTTCTCAGGAGAAGTGGGGGCTCTTCATGTCTCTCGTCCTGTATTTAAGAGACAATGGCCTGTGTACACACATGCATCATCCCACTTAGGGCCATCCCCAGACATCGGCATCCAGATGCTCAAGGAGTCGTCGCCGGGGAAAGACCAGACTGCGAGTCTCTGCACAGATGGTGTCCAAAAGAACCTTCTGCAGTGATGGAAAGGCTCTCGGTCTCCTAGCAAATCCACCAGCTCCCTTTGGTCACTGTCTTCCTCAAATGTGGGTAGCAGGTCCGAGGGGCTGAATGCTCAGTTTTGTCGAGTTGCAGTTCATCCCAGGTGCAGCTTGTCACCTGTGGCTGCTGCTACCAAATGGGACAACACAGATCTCTCCATCCTGGGCTATGAAGAAGGGGAGTCTTGAGTTATTTAAAACTAAAACTCACTCCGTGGGTGAGCTCTGGGGGTGCGAGAGGGCTCCAGGAGGAACCACAGTGCAATGTGCAGGGAGCACCCCCAAACTAGGAGGGCACCTTGCTCTGAGCTCCTGGGGACAGCGCTCAGCCCGGCCCGTGAATCCTGACGCTATCCTGGAAAATCTCTGCATCACTGCTCTTACCAGGCAAGATCCCAAATGTCCTGTGCAGAAAACCAGCATATTTATGGAGTTTTTTTTTTTTTAATTGAGAAACTTAATACACGGTACATCACATAAAACAAATGTAAGCCGTGGGAAGCAGAACCTGCCATTAAAAAAGTTCACATCCTCTGGGCTGCAGCAGAATCAAGAGTATATGCCTTCATTTTTCAGCGTGATATTGATGGAGGGCCATGACCCAGTCACCAAAAAGTCCTCCCCACTGTCCAGGGGACCCACCACTTCCCCTCTCGTGACCTCAGTTCCATGGTCAGAGTCCAAGAGTAGGTCTGGTGTTCTTTGTTTCTTTATCTTCCACATGTGAATGAGACCACACGCTGTTTGTCCTTCTCCTTCTGATGTATCTCAATGAGCATCCTCCCCTCCAGTTCCATCCATGTGGTCACAAATGGCAGGATTCCATCCTTTTCAGGGCTGTGTAGTGTTCCATGGCATATCTAGACCATATCCTTATCCATTCACCTGATGGTGGGCACTGAGGTCATTTCCAAATCCCTTTTTTAAGGACAGGTTCTGTCAGAAACTAAGATGAGTAGGCAAGCAGATTGGGAGAGAGAGAGAGAAGCAAGACATAACTTTTTAATTTATTTTTATTTCATCATTCATCTTAATGGCTCCCCTCAGCCCTTGGATGCAAACCCAGATCTTTGGAAGAATGTAAACCATGCTCGGCCATAGGCAGGGGGCCTAACTTCTGCTCCCAATTCTTGACTATTGCAAGTATTTCTGCAAAGAACATGGGTAGGCAGAAAGCCCAGAGCAGCTATTCTTTCAACCAAAAACTTCTGGTGTCTTCTTCATTGAATTTTGTAGAGAAACTGACCAATTTTGGCAGGTGGTTCTTGATGTGGAATTCCATAAGCAGGACTTCTTCAACATGGAGTTGAAGTCCATGAGCGCCATTTGCATTTTGAATCTGCAGAAAACCCATATGGCGTTGGGTGTTGAGGAAACAAAAGATGTTATCACGGAGTTGACGGCAGGAAGGCAGGAAGCGGGGGTCAAATGTGTGTCTCCTCCAGTGGGTCAGGGAAGACTTAGGGATAGTAGAGGAGGAAGTGGACGGGAGAGCCTTTGGTGAATGGCAAGTCCGGATGCAGCGAATTTCCAGCTCCTTCTAGCATCAGACTGGTGCAATCCAGGCAAACTTCCCTTTTCCCTGGATTCTGCTGGCCAGGATGTTGTGGGCATCAGAAGAACCAGATTCCTCCGCCAACACCTGCATTCTGGAGAGGGTTGTGAATGACAGGCTAGTTCCCTTTCCACCCAGTGTTAGTTATTTCTGACCTGCGTGTCAGCTTGAAGTTCAGTCAGTCTGCAAAACCAAGCTTGAAAGGGAAGTTAAATAAACACTTGTGGTCTCAGGAAGAAACCAGATTTAGCCACAGCACTGCTGCTCGATAACAGCTTTATTGCTCACTCTATAACTCATCATTTGCTGGCTTTTAAGAGTTCAACTCAGTGAGAGGCTGAGAAATCTAATACATGTCCTTAGCTTGATCCCTGGAAACGTGTGATGCTACTTGGCTGTTAGGGGCTGAATTGTGTCTTCCCCCAATTCATGTGTTGAAGCCCTGATCTCCAGGACCTCAGGCCGTGCTGGGTGTGAACACGGGTCTGCAGGAGGGGGTGGAGGTCCCAGGAGGTCCCCAGGGTGGGTCCTGACCCCTCAGGACGTGCTGGGTGTGGACACGGGTCTGCAGGAGTGGATGGGGGTCCCAGGAGGTCCCAGGATGGGTCCTGGCCCCTCAGGCCATGCTGGGGGTGGACATGGGTCTGCAGGGGGGCATGAGGGTCCCAGGAGGTCCCCAGGTTGGGTCCTGGCCACTCAGGCCGTGCTGGGTGTGGACATGGGTCTGCAGGAGGGGACGGAGGTCCCGGGAGGTCCCCAGGGTGGGTACTGACCCCACAGGATGTGCTGGGTGTGGACACAGGTCTGCAGGAGGGGATGGAGGTCCCAGGAGGTCCCAGGATGGGTCCTGACCACCCCCCGCCGACCCCGGATGGGTCCTTCTAAGAAGAGGAGATGAGGACACAGACACACCGAGGGACCCCTGTGAGGACACGGGGGAAGGACTAGTCACTGTGCAGAGTTCAGAGATGGAAGTTGTAGATGATGAGCCAGGAAATGGGAATCAACCTGAGAACAACCCTCACCTGACAGGTGACCAAGGACAGAAGGTCCTCTATTCAACATAAAGACCTGGTTGTGCCAACAGCCACTCACTGACCTCAGGAATATATACACCCACTTCCATCTGCTCAAGATCTGCAGAGAAGAAGTCAACCGCCAAGACCGTGATTTCAGCGCCCCCCAGAGCAGAGCGCCAGGAGAATCCGCTGGGCCCCTTGTCTACAGAAAGGGGACATCACACTTGCTACTTGCCTCCAGGCACTCGACTTTTGGTGACGTGTTGCAGCAGAAATGGAAAGGAAACACATGCTGATATCGTCTTCATCGCCGCATCATAACCCGACCTGCTCCGCACACACGACGGAGCCCTGAAACTCACCCGAGCGCCTGGTGGGGAAGCGGGTTTTCCCTGGTGAGCCAGTGGTTGGCTTTCCTCCTCCTGCTTGACGCGACGCAGAGCTGAAGATGGCCTGGGACACAGCTGTGGCCAAGATATTTCAAAGAGTTTTGTGCGGTGGGAAGCATCTCTGGGAAAATGACTACTCTTGTCAAAGACCCAACTCAAAACAACGTAGGTGACCCCTGGGAGGGTTTCCCAAGACTGATGTCCCCACACAGCCTTCATGGGGGAGCCTGACGCAAATGTCTTCTGCGTTCACAGGTCCAAGACCCCAGCGGCCGCAGAGTCCAGCTGTGGTTCCTGGCCATGGTGGTGAGGACTCATTGCCTTCATTACAGCGAACCAGCTGTCCCCCTGCAGACCCAGGGCAGATGTCTCCTCCCCGCTGGGGTCGACGTGGGGTTTTCTCCGGCATCTCTCTTCTGTTGGCTTGGCCATAGCCACTTCACGTAGACATCCATACTGAAATTGCCTTGTATTTTTTTTCCACCTGCTCTTTCTCTTCAACACAAACAGGTCCCATTTGGGGCTGGCAGGGGAAGCAGCCCCAGCGACCACATCATTTTCTGTCTGCTTTCCACAACCAACGTTCCCCAGTACCATTTATCACCCACCTGCTCTTTAATTTATACT
The DNA here is from genome assembly GCA_004363575.1 of Solenodon paradoxus. NCBI lineage: Eukaryota > Metazoa > Chordata > Mammalia > Eulipotyphla > Solenodontidae > Solenodon > Solenodon paradoxus. Next base: position 106,987 of record RJWH01004118.1, on the reverse strand, counting down.
AATAACAGTTCATTCTCCAAATATTGATTCAGTGCCTCCCTCTCTTAGAAACCATGGCAATAAAAAGGAGCTGGCTTCCAGCAGGGGAGAGAGGCAAGCAGAAAGAAAGGGGGAAGGGAAAGGAGCGGGACACCTGTCTGACCCTTGGAGGACAAGGGATAGTGTTCTGGAAAAGGCGGGAACGCGGACTTGGTCTCCAAAAGTGAGGTGCAGACCTTCCAGAATCTCTAAGCAGCATTACCAGCTCAGATGGACAGAGAACAGAGGAGGATAGTAGGAAGGCCAAGAGCACATAGCAGGGCTCGAGGTGGTATGTTTGCTGTCTCGAGACTCCACTTGAAGGAAGGTCAACAGAAGTGTCTGCATTTCTCACTTTTCTATCAGATGCTTCCAGGTGCAAGGGTATATTCTGAGAGACCACATACAATGTATATGCACATAGGAGAAATGCATCATGTCATATAATATGCATATCTACTACATATTATAATATATAGTATATTATACATAGACGTTACATAATATATTAAATATAGTATGGAAAATATCTGCTATACATAATATTATAGATATATAGTAGATATGTGTCATATATGTTATGGCATAGTTTAATATATAAATACCTACAATATATCATCATGTTATATAATATATAGTAGATGTGTGTAGTAGATCGATATTATGGCATAGCGTAATATATAAATATTATATCATCATATGATGTTATGCAAAATCACAATAGATACATAATATGATATATAGTAGATACTTATATATTATATCATTATATATGTTTATGCAATATATTATGTAGATTGTATACAAGTTTATGTATCTTATACATTAGATATTTTATGTGTATATATTGTGATATTTGATACATAGTGTGATATAGCCTATGATATATGATATCATATATAGTAGAGATTTGTATATTAGCATACATCATTGTATATGCTTATGTGGTATTATATCTGTTGTACATGTTATATATGCTTATATATGCTATATATATGTGTTTATATGATATGTCTTTACATGCTGATATATTATGTACCATGTGGATTAGATGATATATGATAATATATAAATATGGATGTAATATTCTTATACATTGTGTGTCCTGTATTTTACACAATATATAAGAATATTCCATTGTCATGCCTTATGTATTATGATAGACTCCTTTTATGCATTCCAACACGCAATTTACAGAATTGATAGCACTACTTATTTATAGAACATAATCATGTATTATGTAACAATTACATAAACATGCTCCCTGTCTCTGTTTCATGCCTCCACATTTAAAACTGGAGTTTAAAAATCAGGTCGGCACAGCAGACACAGACGCCTCTGAAACTCAAGGAAATTGAGTTACTCGAAAGTTTGCTGGTCTATGAGCCAAGCACAGTTCCATTCTTCCCATTCGTTCTCAAGGAATCTTCTCTGAGGGTGATATTTCAGGTGTTCTCGGTGCATCTGGTTCAAACTTGTGAAGCAAGAACAAAGAAGAGTGTATTTGTCTCTCATCAGGCAGACTTCTCATTTGCATACGTTCTTGGTATTGCGAGGTTCTATTAAGCCACCATTACACATCTACACATAAAAGACATGCTTTGGCCCCACAGGGGACTTACTGTTTCATGCAGTGAGACATTAAACACGGACACATTTTGTAGCTCGTACAGAGTCAAGGGACACGCACGCATGATTTGAGATCTTCAACTTTCCTGGGGCCACAATATCACTGGTTTTTGCATCTCATTCTCTGAGACAAAGCACTGGAATGTTCCACTCTGCTTGGGGCAGTGCTGAAAGGTGGAAACTTTGAATCCCTGCAAAGCAGTGGGCATTTCCTGCACATGGACCACACCACATCAACCTGTTAGTGCAAAAATCAATCAATCAATCAAAGACTAAGAACCTAGCCAATTTCTGCTTCCGGAATTCCATTTACATCGTGTGAAATCCTGCTGTCCACTAAACATTTTTGCAACTATCTTATCGTACTAAAACTCTTCATATACTTCACTAAAATCTGCATGCTATTGGTTTTCAGAATATTACACCCTTCGGAACCAACATTATAATCAATTTGCATCACCTCACTCCATCTTCCACATTCACCCCCAAGTTCAGACAACTATTAATGTGTTATCTGGGTCTCTATGAATTTTTCTACTCTAGACATGTCCTATCAAGGAACTTATACACTCATATCCTTAATGACTACCTTTTTTCACTTAGAATACTGGTTTCAATTCCACCCGCATTGTAGGCTGTCTTCATGCAGGTCATTCCTTTTCATGCTCAAGTAATATTCCATTTTCTGGATATACCATATGGTTAGTGCATTCATAGATTGATGGACTGCTGGGTAGTTTTCACCTCTACCATGTGTTTCAATTTAGTAATGTTTTTTCCTTACCAATGGAAATCAGCGATGACTGGTTTTACTACTAGGGTTTTCCATCACTCTTAGGTAAATCCAGAAAGACTTTGAGGGTGGAGAATTCAAAAGCTGAAGAGAGTTCCAAGATAGTTTCCTATCTGAGAGCTTTATCTCCAGGTCACGTGCTCTTTCCTGAATGAAGGGACCACCAGAGCTATTGGAGGGAGGAATTTCTGAGGACACAGGTGGATAAAACAAGGAGTCAACACCAAACTTGGAAAGCACTGCATTCAGGAATCAGAGGGAGAAATTGATAATATATACTGCTGCTAATTCATAGATACCTATGGGCTGCAGGGATAGGAGGATGATTTTGCAGATAACAATCTGAGCTAGATTTTGTAAACAATATGGCTAAGATCTGCTTTCAATCCTAGTTCAGGAAAGTTAAAGCTAATTTCTGAGATTCCTGTGACTTAAGGATAGAAATATTGATGATGATGATTGATGATGATGATGACTGGAAAAATAACTCTCAGATAGCAATTCATTAATGAATATGAAAATGGTATTAACACACTCAAGGTGACTTTTTCGTGCACTTCTTGGTGGTTTATTCTGCCCACCCCACCAATGGGTTCCATGATCCGTCTGCCAATTCCCCCATTAGATTTCATGCTAACAATTATCTGTTTAACAGAGAATGACTTCATCGAAGTCAACACAAGCACAGAAGATCACACAAATGCAAGTTGATGCCGTGCATGGTCATCCCCGACGCAACTATTAAAAGGATAGACCCAACTTATGAATCCAACTCTGCTCTTGGCCCTAAGGTTGTTCTTACCCCACGATTTTTGAAATTCCTTTGGTAGAAATGGCTTTTAAAAAAAACACCATGATGTGCCCTCAACAGTGTTATTGATTTTCATACTTCTGCCTTTTCACAAAGACCTGTGATCTCTACAAAACTGGGACACCATTTAGATTGACCGTTACCAATTGAAGATACTTGAACATGTGTGCTCACAGGCATTTAAGAAAACAGGCAGGGGACTCAGTGACTTGCTCCGTGTCACATAGTCAAGAGTCTGAGTGACAGCTGAAGTCACAGGCTTTGTTCTGTCATCCAGGTCTCTTCCCACCTTCTCCCCACCATCTCCTGCCGCCATCTTGGTTCTTGCTCAACCCACTCACAGGAGTTGGTTCTCCATCCATGTGGCTACTTCCTAGTGTGAAAAACACCATCAGAGGCTCAAAAAAATCGACAGACAGAAAATTAATGAGTATGACTTCTTAAAAGAATTGCAACTATACTGCAAGATAGAACCCTAGACTCTATCCAAAGCCTACAAATCTGGCTGGACAAAGCATGTCTGCCTTGGGAATTTCCAATTCATTTTCCCTTACATGTTTCTTGTCAGGTACCTCTACCTTTCATGGTTGGCCTGAATTTTTATTTTGCAAAATTCCAAAACTACACAAAGCTTGTAAGGCAATGGATTCTGCAGAGCCTTTATGGAGAGAGACTGGCTATTATTTCACCCTTTTTCCATGTTTTCTCTGTCATTACTCTTCTGGCTAAGGCATACCCTCATATTGATGTGTATACATGTATTTTTACCTATGCATACATAAAATAGACACCTACTTTTGTTATTCATATGCAAAACAGACATCCATTTTATTTATGCATATGTAAAAAAACACAAATACACAAAAGCACGAAATATACTTATAGAATGGATATAAAAGACATATAAACTTATATATATATATATATAGTTATATGCATAATTGAGCAAGTCCTTGAATAGCATGGTTCTTTCAGCTCTGTCCATGGTAGACAAATGAAAGGGGTGGATTCCTTGACAGGAGGGAGAGGACCACGAGACACAGTGTCAGAGCACTTAGCCATCGAGGGAACTAAGCTTCTTTCAACTACCATCTCCATCACAGACTGATGCCTGAAGTAAACACATGGCATTGCAATAATGGAAACTAAACATGCTTCCACTTTAGAAAACAAGGGTCTGGCCGCCCCTTTGTCTAGACAAACACAACAATCTCTCTACAGGTAATCTGACCAAAATGGGGGTGACTTCATCTAGTCTTCTTCCGTCTTATCGTCGTGCATTTATTTCACAGTGGCTCGGACTCTGGGAGATTACTGAACATTCCTGTAAGCCGACATCCAAACATCCTGCAGACTGACGAAAGCTTGAAGAATTGAAGGGAACAGGTCACCCCTGCAGACTGACGAGAGCCTGGGTCACAGAAAAGCATTCTGTCTCCAGCCCATTCCCAGGGACACAGCGTTCGGCATGCCGTCGTGATAAGTCTTCCTTGCTGTAGGATTTCCTCCCAGGAAAAGCAGAGAATGGCCGGTCATCGTGGGTCCCCCATTCTGGGTAAACCACAGCTCATCTTTGGGTAACAGCATCTAGGATTCAATGCTCTGTAGTCTGACTTTCCAACGATACTCAGGGAGGAGGAGTTTTCATTCCTCTTTGGACATCACCTTTATCCCCATATTGGGTGGTGCAATCCATTTTCAGTATCTTAATAGGAAACACTTTTTTTTTTTAATATTAGGGAAATACATTTTCTTACTCTCTAGAAACCTTTGACTTCCCGCAATGCCTTTGCACCTCTCTTAGCCTGGACTTGTATTCCATGCTCAGCTCCCTGTGGGTCTAGCGAAGAATGTTCATCCAGTCATAAAACACCTGCCACTCTCTGAAAAAACCCTTTCAGATTCACAGAGTCTAAGAGTTAGACTTTGCAGAAGACCCCCTGTGCATGCCGAGGACCTCCTGAGCAAAAGGTTTTGCACAAAAGTACCATCTTCTGTGAACAGAAATAGACCCTTTCAAGAACTGAAGGAGACGTGGGCTTTTGCAAAAGTCTCCCCAATACTCCCGTTCTCTGAAGCTCAGTCTCCTTACCTGCCTCTTGTCTTCCACACTTACCTCTGGTGATATCACAAGACCCATCTTGTCTCTCACCCAACGGAAGGGTCAGTGTCTCAAAGCATTCATGTCTTGAGCTGCCCCGCCTGATGGAACCCAGTCGGAATATTCCACTCCTCACCATGTAAAGACAGCAGATTCCTCCAGATCCACTCCATCATTGCTAAGTCTACAGAACAACAGACTGACAGTCTGGGTCTGTGCCTGAAATTCTTGCACGTGTTGTGTGTCCCTGCAATGGATATATGGGGATATACAGCCTCTGCACACACACACACATGCACGCACGCACATGTATTTTCTCACCACTCTGGAGCCACATCAAGTGATGGAAGACACGCATTTTCTAGACTCAACCAAACAAGGTTCTGAGTCATGACTCACCCTTGTGGAGATCTGACCTCTTGCTCTTCCACTCTCTTGTTTCGGTTCTAAAAGTGTGCATCGTGCCACCAGACAGACGGTAGGCTAACGGAGATGTATCCAATGCCGCAAGCCTGGGACTGGGGCGCAGACGTTCATTCCCTCTCCTCCTTCGAGATACCCATTGCACCCATCTTTCCAGGAGACCCAATACTATACCCCACAGGGAGCTCCATCCTTCAATGCTCTTCCACCCATCACTTTTTGTTAGTGGATCAGACATCCAAGCAGTCAGTGACGCCTCATCTCTTTTCAAATTGCAGAGCAAACAATCTCAGCCTCTTTCCACAACCTGGCAGGTTATTCAGCCTTGCTTGAGATAACTGCTTTAAAAAAGGGTCTTCAATGATGGCATTCCCATCTGTGCATGGTTTCTCCTCTTCCCTTGCTGGACCTCCAGTTGCTCTCTGAGAGTCTTTGTCCGCAGGCTGCTCGGAAACTCCTACTCACTTCACACCTGTATCTGCCCTGACGCGACCTTGTCCCTTGAAGTAGAAACTAGCCCAGAGGAGGGACATGGATTCACTTGCCGGAGAAACCCAAGTTGGCTGGAGAGACTGACAACATCTCCGCAGCGTGGGCCAATATATTAATTCACTTTTCTCTTGTCGAAATGGTCCGGAGCCTTGTTTTCTCAACCAGCTGGGGAGAGGCTGTTCATTTCAGCTCTTTGAATTGAGTATTGGCTCTTGCTAAGTGGGAAAAACCGGCTGGACCGGCCAGCTCTTCTGAACACATAATTCTTGAACACCAATGACGAGGGGTAATTGAGTTGCGTCGATGGGGTAGCCATCAGCAGCGTGACCCTTCAGGACTGTACTTCATCTTCCCCCAAATGGAAGCAGGGTGGCTGAGTCTTCTTCTACATACCCACCCAGGCATGTGGGTCACAGCCGTCCTTTTTAAGGATGAATCCAAAGGATAGACTCTGATAAAATATCACGTCTGTTCATAGAATTAGGTCTGTTTCCACTTCATCTTGTAGGAGTAGCAATATTATCCATAAGCGAACAGATTTTCAGTTGTTTTTCTTACAAAATGCTCACTCTGTTTTGCACAGGAAAGGATTGTAAAAGGTTGTAATTTTGTCATCACCACAGACACTCATTGTCCTGGGTCTGAGTCCCAAATTCCAATTTCCCTAGCAACCCCATAGGCAGACATAAAAACAGTAATAAGGAAAAACACATCTGCACCCATGTTCTTTGCAGGACAGGTCCCAGCAGACGACACCTGGACACGACCTCCGGGCCCGTCCACAGAGGACGGAGGGACACGCTGGGGTGTGGACCCTCCACGGGACTCTAAGCAGCTGTGAAGAAGATGACATCGTGCCCTGTGTCCCCCCTGGAGGGACCTGGAGGGGACACTGCTGGGTGAGATGAGTCAGAAAGAGAAAGGATGGTGTCACTCCACGTGGAGATAAAGACATAAATCTCAAGCACAGAGCTCCCGGGACACAGACGGCGGCTCCCAGGGGCGGAGGAGGGACCAGGGAAGGAAGGAGGGACCAGGTGGGGGAGAAGGGCCCTGGGATCTGCTAGCAGGGGTGCTGGGACCTGCACATGTCCTGAGATGCAGGTTCAATATCCTCCATGCATGGAGCCCTGTGAACAAAAGAATCAAAACTATTTTTTTTTTTAATCACAATGTCACCCTCTTAATAGCAAAAGTCTAAAATCATTAACATTGATGAGGTAATGCTGCGTCAATCCATGGTAGGGTTTTCAGGAGGGAATTATAGTAAATCCACACCTGTACGGAGTAGACTAGTTCACCGCCATTTCATTTCTTCCTTCTTCACAACACAACTAACCCTCTTTACCCCATTTGCCAGCTCTTCCTCCTCCTTTCTCCTCTTGCAAACACAGATTTGCTTTTGGTGAACAAAAATGTATTGTTGCTTGATTCAGTTCGTTTGGTCAAAGTCTATTTGGGTTTGATTGGCTGATTCCTTGCTTTGGTTTCTCGATACACAACAGGCTCACGAGTGAGATCACCTGGTATTTGTCTTTCTCCTGGTGACTCATCTCACTGAGCATCCTCCCCTCTAGTTTCATCCATGTGGATTCAAATGAGAGGGCTGCATCCTTTTTCGGGGCTGTGTAGTATTCCATCGTACATGTGTACCGCATCTTCTTGGTCCATTCATCCGACGTTCTTGGCTCTCATGAATCATGCAGCCCTGACCATGAGGGTGCAGAGATCTCTGTGAATTCACGTTTTTGTGTTTAGGGTAAATGGCTTTTTTTTTTTTTTAAACTAGGCACTTCTCTGAGTCTTTGCTTACAGTGGGTAAAATGAACAGAGCAATGTCCATTATTTTTCCTGACTGGCTCATTGCACACTGCATGTGTTTCAAATATATACAAACATCAGTGGCCACAAAATCAATTACAGAAAGTCACACTAGAGCTTTAGTGTCCAAGGGGATTAGCATCGGAAGCACCTGAAAGATTTCTTCTGTGGCTAGTGCTTGTATTTAAAAGTTAGCAGTGGTCTCATTCTACAGAAATCTATCACCTGCAAAACAGCAAAGGTGGATAATCTAGCCCTTCCCAGAAAACCTGCGCCCAACGTGGACCAGGAAAACAGACAGGTTTTTCTTCTCAAACTGTTTTCAGCTTAATGCAAAGAAAGCAGACCCATCTCAATTAATCAGATAAGGAAAGCAGAGAGCCCCAACCCAAGTCTTCTTATTAGCATTGTGACTTAAAATCCATGTCTCCCATCCGGGGGAAATAAATTCAGTCTGAATTACCCCACTGTCAGTGCCAGCAAGAAGTTAAGGAGCTAGATAGGTTCTAAGAGAAGACTTCATGGCAGATACAAACCAGCCAGGGTGCTGTGTTGTGTGGTTACCTCTGCATGCTTGTTTGTTGTAGAAAGATCCACCATTCTCCAACTCCAAGAGAAGGTTTGATTACCTGTGTAGAGAAGAAACCATCGCTTTTTTGGGGGGAGCCAACAGTTGAAGAATGGAGAAGATCCTCAGAGACCCACTTTGCACACGCATCAAAAACAGATGGTTTTATCCACGTTGGTTGCAAAATATGCCCGACCCGCATAGGAACAGAGTTTTCTTCTTGGGAAATCATCCGAAGAAAAGGATCGTCTCGTATCCGATGTCCTGGGACTCTGGCTATTGCTTGAAGAAATCTGTCTGCCTCTGTTTTATCTTCCCTTTCCCAACTCTATTGAAAAAGAAGAGAGTTGAGCAGCTCAGGGTTCTTTTGAGTCAAAGAGATGGCAGAAATCCGAAATCCCCACAGGGACCTCAGAGAAAATGTGACATTTCATTGTGTTTCCCCATAGATCTCCATTGGACGATGCTAAAGATGCCCAGACAGCCTCCAAATATCTCTATGAAAAGTGACATAGACTTTTTCTTTCCCACCTATGTGAAGACTGTAAAGAGGACCATTCTGAGAATGAGATCATCGGAAATCTTTAAGGAAAGAGAACATTTATTGTGAATTGCCCCTAGTCCTCTGGGGGAAGTTTCTGCAGAGGAGAAGACCTCATCAACGACCCTTTGAATCTCCTTGGTATCTGCACAAGCGAAGCTCAGTACGGTCACCTCTCTGAGCCACACTGACTTGGAATTCTTGAAGCAGAAACCCGTGGACATGGCTGTCATGCTTTTGCTAAAATTTTGGAAGACAAGAACATGAAGGAATGATCTTCCTCCGCTTGCGAAGGAGTTACGGTCTCCTAAGCCTATCATCAGTTAAAAATATGGTAAATCCAAAAGACATTCTTCATACCTAGTCTCCCGAACATCATAGTTGAACTTAGCTGATCTCAAACACTTGCCTTCGTCTGCATTGGGTGAAATAATCTCACAAAAATACCCTTTATAATAAAGTGTTGAATATCTCAGACACGGATGGGTCTTTGGTAGACAGAATGTGAGCATCAAAATATACTGTCTAAGAGCGCAGATGACTGGTACACTGGAGAACATTCATTCTTTCCACTGGACATACAGTGAGCTGTGATTCTGGAAATACACTGAGCTATGAGTCCCTGCTGGGAATCCCCATCATGGGCAAGAATTGCACCAGATTATTGCAAGTCTAGGGGAAAGATCTCAAACCACCAGGGAGAGTACAGTTCCAAGGAAATGCACATGGCGGCCACCCCACTGGGAAGTCAAAAAAACCCTGCACAGAACACCTAAACACCAGTCCACAGAAGAAGACCTTGTGTGTCAGATACTAAGGTGAGAATTCTAAGAGCTTCCAACTACTACCTACTTTTGTGAGTTCAATGCATTATGTTCGCCTCTACAGGGAGTGGGGTGGGAAGGACCTCAGGCTGGCCTCTTGCGCTAAAGATGAGGCCACACATATAAACACACAGAACAGGCCTTACCACCTGAGTCTCATAGCCTGGATTCGTGGTGCTGACTGGGCCATCATTTCTCGGCAGTCTCCACCGAAGACCTACCTTGAAGACACAGGTTTCCATCTTTGTTTTACTATCAATGTTCTCCCGTTTCTCCATACTGACCAGAACATTCCCCAGGATGCAATGCCTGTTCAGGAATTACTTTCCTCATCTGAAAAACTGAAATTAAACCTTGAATCTGAAGTCCCCCTAGTATAATGTCAGTGGAGTCCCCATATTGTGTCTGTGGGAGTGTAGGTATGGGTTTTCCCTTTGAAGAACAGAAAAGCAATCTTAAACACATCCAAGTGGTACACGCCAACAGAATTCTTTAGAGCCCTTGTTGTTACTCTTTTCTCTTACTAACTGCCGTTTTGGGTAATCCCAAATTAGTCAATGATTCCAACAATGTAGGGTTTAGGCCATTTTCCAAGACTGTTGGACACGGTTGTTGTTTTTTAACCTCATGTAAAGGCAGGTTGCATCACTGGCATGTCTTCTGATTCTTCAGGTTAAGCACAGCCTTCTGCCCTCTGGTCATCCCCATCATCCTGAGATTCTTGTATTTTCACGACATATTCTGTTTCAAACAAATCATTCTCAGGGTACGCAGGACAGATGTCCAATGCACAGTGTCTTTACCTTTTGCAGGATCTTCTCTTGGGAACCTAATGAGACAGAAGGTCCATTTTGGTTCCACCCAACAGAGGTTGGTATCATATCAAGTATATGAACATAAGATCTTCTTGTTGAGATATATTGGTTTCAACCTAGGGTAGCTGGCCCCCAGGAGGTACACAATCATTTTTCCTACTTCTAGATGCAGGGTTTCCTCCATCCCAACAGCTAAGGGTTTCATGGGGGCCAGATGACTTGGTGTCTAAGCAAAAGGCTTCCTTCCAAATAAGTCAGAGTCATGTGTAGTCAGGTTGGAACCACTGGAGATTTCAGCTCTCCTAGCCCGTCTGAGTCTGTACAACCTTTTCATCACCTAGACCATCATCGCATTGAACTCCCAGTGCTGGTGCAGGACTTACGAGAGGACTAAAGTCCCAGCTCTATGGCTGTCCCATATACCATTCTCCCTACATGACATGGGCACCATTTACTCCAGCCACAACTCTTCACAGGAGTGGGATGGAAAAGATGAAGGAGGAGCATTCCATTGTCTTAGCCCAGCCTCCTGGATGGACTTTTCTCTTGCTTGAAATGGTGGTGAGTACCTACCCTTTTCAGTGTGTGTCTGGCTCCCCAATTCATCCCTCATCCAGTGGCAGGTGGAGACACAGAAGAGGACATGCCAAGATCTTCTGAATGTGGGGACACAATCCTACATACACACATCAGCGGTATAGCTTGGGGTCTTCCCTTTGCACCCTGCCTGTAACCTCAGAGGCTGCAGAACAAAGCAGCAAGTCAATAGAATAGCAACGTCTCTTGGGATGCTCCCAAGCCAAGCTTCTCTCTCATGACCCTGGAGAAAAACTCTTCACTTACCTATTGGATAATGCTACTCCTATTTGGCTTCTTTGGCAGGCAGATGATGCCTAATATCAAGCAGAGGAGAGTGAGGAGGTAAATCATTGTTCTTTTGAGTAAAAGATGTGAGAAACTGGAAGCCCCAGGGTGATCATTCAATCCATGGAAGGTCTCTCTGAGTCCCTGTACCCTAATACTTATTTTTGCCAACAGCCTTTCTTTTCTTTCTTTTTTTTTTTGCTCTGAACATACCAAGCTTGTTCCATGCAGGGACTGTTTCAAGTCTGTGTAGAGTCTGACGTGTGCATGGAAGGCACTCGCCCATGTTTATAAACGGGCAGTCTCTTTCTAAATATCACCTGCACCCACGTCACGGGTGTCATCATTTCTCTCTGTCCACCTCAGCCATTGTCATTCATCGTTCCTGAGGTGAGTCTTTCAGGCTCGGTCATTGGCAAAGACACCAGCTGCCGGGAGGGACAGCAATGCCATTCACACTGAGAGCAAGCATTTCATAGATTTCCAGCGACCTGCATAAGGATTCCCCAGGTGAACACTTGTGCATGAAAAATAAACACAAAGAAAAGACACCTCACTTCCCAACATTGACTTTCCCCCCAGCCTACATCTGTAGGACTCCAGTGATGATATTACCAGTAGCTGAATAAAATATCTCTCACAGATTGCCTGAGATTCCCGATGGAGCATTAGGTAATAGAATCTAAAAGCAACATCCTTTACATCTTGCAAGGAGTGGATTCTAGGATGCTTTTCTTTCTTCCTGGGGCAGAACATTGTCTGTCCCATAACATGTAAAGTGACATCCATTTCCAAGACACAGAGGCAAAATGCCTACAGACACTGCCTTCGCAGAATCCCTTGGTGAGATGTATGTTCCAAAACAGATTGACCACGGATGATTTAAAAAAAAAAAAAAAAAAGAGTCTTGAGCAGATCAATCCTGTAGGAAAGAGGGATACTGAAATTTAGGAAACCCACCAGCACAAACTTGCAAGGTATTCTGGAAAATACTGGGCCATAGTGTGACCCCCTGAGTGTGTGGGAACCGTAAAGAGAAAGACAAGATTCCATGCTGACCAGCACATGTGTGTGTCCAGCTCCACAAACTGGGTGAGAATCATGGGGCTTGCAGCCATTTACTTGCTTTCATGGGCTCTTATTTTTGTGGTAAGAAGAAGCCGCTACAATGAGCTGTCTTTCTGGGAGATAGAAAAATAAAGGCCATTGGAAGATGTGGTCATCACCTAGAGTGGAGTTAGCTGTTGACTTATACTTTCTCCTTTTTCATTTTTTTTTTTTGTGTGTGTGTGTGTAACGAAACCAATACAGAACAAAAAGTACGGAAATGGAAAGTCATAATAAAGAAGCATGCTTGACCACATCATCCCACCCTAGCTCTCTCTTCTCTGGTAACCTCAGTTTCGCTCTCAGAATCCAAAGGTTCCTTCTTACACATCCTTCTCTGCCCACCCGAGTGGTTTCTTCATGCTCCAGACATAGGGGAGATCACCCAGAGCTCGTCTTTCTTCTTGACTCACTTCCGTCCGCCAAAGACCCTTGGTTCCCGCCATATTGTCACAAATAACATTTCACCTTCATCATTTTCTTTGAAGTTTTGCAGAACTTCTATGAGGGAAGAAAGGTCACCCCCTTTCTCAGGTGAGGAATATGGGTCAGAGGTCTGAGCTGAAGAGGTCTCATCTTCTTTATGGAGACCACTCCTCTTGGCTGCTCTGCACACACGGCCACAGACCATACTCAACCCATGGACACTTCTCATTGATGACCACAGGCCATGAGCAACAGCTGGCCCATGGGTCATAGCGGGGCAACCTCTTTTTTCAAGGATGGTGAGTCATATTTTTGCAGGGTCGCTGAGCTAGTTTTTGAGCACATCCTGAGAATGCCTTCTTAACCATGACATGAGGAACACCACAAAACACTGGCACCTTGTAGAAAATTAATAATGGCGCATCTTCCAGAGACCACCATTGATACTAGATTGGTGTCTGTCTCTCATCCTGGCTGAGCAACTTTGGGTGACCAGGTAACTTCGGTAGATTCTCATCTATGATCTGGTTGACTTTCTGACACCTTACAACCATGTTGCTTCACCACTGAAATCTCCATGAACATCCTCTCCATGTAGACATAGGTGCAGTCCATCAGCATCTGCTTTCCACAGGCAATGATGGGATGAACCTGCAGGAGACCTCAGTGAAGACAGGAGGAACATCCTGAAAGACAGGATGAAAGTTTTACCACTTCCAGGGAAAAGACGGAAGGTGGGGTCCCACCAAAGTTCACAAGATCCCACCACACCTCCACTGGAAAGGTATGAGGTGAGATTTGAGGGGTGATTCGTTTATAAAGATCACAGGGGATTCACAGAGCTCCGGCTCCCCTTCCTTCAGGAGAGGGGCTCGTGAGAAGCCAGCGAGAAAACTTCAGGTCTGAAGCAGAAAGAGGGTCTTCACCAGACACTGACCATGTCGGGAACTAGGAATGGTAGCTTCCAGGATGGTGAGAAGTAAGCATCTGTTAATTCTGACCTTCCCCGTCGGGGATTTTCTGTGACGACAACAACTTGAATAGTGGAAGAGAACAGAGCAGAGGGTGAGAGGCAGCGGATTCCGCAGACCTCCTTGTGAAATGAAGCTGGAATCCACACCGACCCGGGGTCTCCCCTCCAACCCTACCATGAGATGAAAGACCACCCGTCTCCTGGCAGCTGTCCTTCAAAATCACACGCACCAGCAGCCTTCTCGCCGTCTCTCCTCCGCAGCCGAACCTCAGACACCGCTTCTCGACATTGCACAGCATCCATTTTTTTCGGATCGTGATTGGAAAAAACCTCACGTGCCGAGACTGGGGGCCAGCCGGCCTCATTCTGCCTTTTCGGCATTTGGCGTCCTGTGAAAGTGACCAGAGAGAAAGGGCAGTGTGGTTTTCTGAGAGTGTCCGAGACGCTGTGCAGAAGCTTACCGCCCTCATCACTTGTCTTCCACTTGGGAAAATCTCCTGCGTAAGATCGTGTCTGTTTACTTTGTCACACGCAAGGACACTCCATGGGTGAGTGGCAGGCGTCAGGCCAGGAAAAATAGATTCTGAGGATTATACATAGAATAACTAGAGACCAACTGAATTTAAAAGCAGGCCATGGGAGAGACAGGAAAATGAAAATGTCTAGCTCTTGATCTTCAGTGCAGAATACAAAGAATGTTCTCTGTGTGGGAGGGAAGGAAAATATTTCTCCTGCTGCAAAAACACAAAAAAACAGAAACCAAAAACTCACATGTCTCGCCAATGCATTCAAACCACAAGGCATTCAGCCGCCAGCATCCAACGTCACCGGCTTCCCAGAATAACATCTTCACACCAGTATTTCACAGCATTTCCTTCCAGCCAAGCATGCTGGGATCGTGTTACTCCGTCCTTGTGTTCACGCTCCCCAGACGAAATGCCTTTGTCCCAGCAACTCTTTCCACGGACTCTTCAAAGCACAGGAAGATGCCCCCATGTTGACATCTGTCTTCAGAGTGTTGGAAGTCACCTGAAAACAGCTTGGAAGCCATAGAGAGATGGCCTGTTCCCTTTTCCGGAACAAGCACAGAGGCTCATCTGGAGGAGAAGGCTTTCTCCTTGCAGGAGCAAGGCTGCAGAGTCCTCAAGCTGTTGGTGATTTTATGGAGAACACCTGAGGCACCTTCTCTGGCTCTACCCAATGCCGCTCTCTCTATCTTTTCTGTGTAGGGCTCCTCTTACCTGGGCTGCGAGTCACCTCATCACCAAAGGTCCGTCTCTCTTCACAGGTCCCGATTGAGTCCCCTCAGGCTGAAATGGGTTACAACGGGACTCTTCACACCCAGGAAAATGGTGCAAATGTCTAGGACCAGTGTCTGAGCTTAAGCATCTGCAGAGGCTTCAGGAGAAAGATAGGGGTGCCTTTGCAATGTTGAAAGACAGCCCCGGGATGCGTTCCGTGTGACTCTTTCCCTGTCTCACACAGGACAGGACAGCTGAGACGGGATGATGGAAAGACAGCCAGGCAAGCAAGACACAGCCTCTGTCATCGAGGATCTGAAATCCAGAAGATAAGCTCGCAGATGGCTTTTGCATAAATAATCATTTCCCCCCATTTATATCTGTGGAGTTATCCCAAAGAATATGCACATGGTCAAGATTTATCATTGCACCAAGAGGGAAACTGGATTCTTCATAATGAGCAGAATGTCCATGTGAGTCTCGGCATCTTGGCAATTGACCCTCGACCGATGAGCAGCGCAGAAAATTAATGTCAACCTCATGCGAGGGACTTCAGGCTAAGGGATGGAGGTCAGTGGACATTAGGGAAAATCGTCGATTTCCAGCATGTTCACTTGCAAATTAAGTGCCTGCCAATTTTGTCCACAGGGCCGAAGATAAGACAGCAAGCACACTCCCTGGTAATCACCCCATGATTAATTGTGGTCAAATAGACAGACTTCTGTGGTTCCCCCTGACCTAGGCTAATGGCTCCTGGGTGGTGGACTTTCGGGGAAGATGCATTTTGCCCACAGTCTGGATATTTTCAAGCTCCCAGACATGTTCTGATGGACACAAGAAAGGCTCTACCTGTGTCTTCAGATGCAAATGGTTTCTATCAAAGGTATTTGTGGAGCTAGAAGGTTGAATAGTTTTCTGAAGATAGGATAAGGTCTATTTTACATTGATTTGGACACAGGTGTTCTTCTTGGAAGTGTGTGTGTGTGTGTGTGTGTGTGTGTGTGTGTGTGTCAGAAGACTGACTAGATTATGAATCAAAATCAGGGTCTCGAAGCTTCTTGAAATGACCAGTTTCCCATAAAGGTGCAAGTGGACTCCTGTAGGTGACTTCCTTCTCCTCTTGGAGCCTAAGGAACGCCCTGGGGGTTTTGAATAACGCCAGTGTGTGACTTTGCAGTTCTGTAGATGACAAGTCCAGCGTGGTTCTCCTGGGCCCGATATCCAAGTATCAGCAGGACTGTCTTCCTTCTGGAAGCTCAAAGGGAGACCCTCTCTGCTTTCCCACACCTAGAGATGGTCTGCGTTCCTGGGCTGTGATTCCTTCTCTCACCCTCCAGGCCAGCAATGCCCATGAGGCCCTCAGATCACATCACGCTCATGTCTTGTGTCTTCTTCTTCCACGTTGAAAGACTCTCTGGTTGCATGCGTTCCACCTGGATGATCCAAGATAATTGCCCTATTCATTCCGTCTCAGGCTGAGCAAACGTCATTCCTCTTCATCCTTCGAGGTACCGTAGTCACAGGTTCAGAGACTGGGGAATGTGAACATCTTTGGGTGGAGTATCGTCCTGTCTACCCAACCCTAGGACCAGCTCTCTGCTCTCCACTCACCTCAGCAGAGAAAAATGATTTCTAATCTACGCTTTCTGAGAAATAAGGAAGCTCTGTTGTCGACTTCAAAAGATGGGTGGACTATATATATATATATATCTTCTGGGTTTCCTGAGTGGGGACTTCGAATGCTAACTTTTCACAGGGAGCTAAAAAATAAAGCTCATTTTCATAATTCCGTTTGTCAGGAAGCCTTATAAAGCAGAAGATGGAAATACGGCTCCCTCCATTCAATGTGATTTGTAATAGGCACTCAGTTAAATTTTATCTCTTGCGCTGTATGGAGCAAAGGTTTGCTGAATGCAAAACGTTCAAAAGCTAAGCTTAAAAATCCCACAATTTTAAGATACACACTTGAGGTGTGAAATAATGCACTGCCGGGATACCTCATGGAGATGTTTGCCTGACATTCCCTCCTTTTCAGGATGAGGCATGTCAACGGATAGGATTCGAGGGGCCTGCTGAAAGCTACAAAAAAGTGACCTAGTTGGGAGCCAGTGATCCTCAGTCTAACTGCAAAATTACCTCTAGACACAGAGGCCCTCTGTCAATGCTGGTGGACACTTACCCAGGCAGAGTCAAAACCATGCTTTTCATGTTCGAGCAATCAGAGTTGTTTCAGTTTTCAGGGACACGTGTCTTCTGAAAGGGAAATAGAAGCAGCTGACTCTATGGCTGCCTAACTCTTGGCTGTCAGCCAGGGATTCATTGCTTTTATTTCACATCGAAGAAGACCAGAGACGGGAAGAAGACTTGATACAAGTAGGTAATGATGGGATTGACAAGGAGCCTTTGGAATTGGGGAAAAAACCGAGATGCAAGCAGACCCAGGCTATCCTTCCAGGAACCCTTCGTGTGTTCTTTCGTAATCTGGCGACGGGGTTGGAAACATGAAAAGACATTTGATCTGCAGCCTGTGGTGTCCATACCGATCCCCGTGAACGTCAAACCTGGAGAAACGGTAGAGAAAAGATGCTGGTTTTGCATGGTGGTGGACACTGGAAGTCCTGCCAAAGATTCTGAGACGGTGCCTGAAAACCCCATCCATGCATGCTGCTGAGCGACTCACACGCAAAGTCTTCCCAGGATGCAAAACTTCAGCTCTCCCAGAAGACGTACATGGCTGATGCCATTGTCCATCAAACCCAGGTCCCTGATGGAACACGCTCAAGCTGAGACGGTACCTGTGGAATCATCCCATGTGCTAAGTCAGCCCCTCGACCTGGCCATGGAAATCTCTGTGTGTTACACCTGCTTCCAAAGGTTGGAACCATTTTTGTCCCTCGAGAGAAACACATGTAAGGCTTTGCACCATCCTCAAAGTCCCTGAAGCACCATCACCCTCAGAGATGCATCATAGACAAGTTGTGAGAGGTCCCTGCTGCGAGGTGCAATGTTTTTGAAAGCTCAGCTGGCGACGGCATGTCTTAATGGCGTTTCCGTTGACGACACCGTCAGGATGGAGTCCTAGGCCAGCCCACTTGCTCTTGAAATGGATTGCAGATTGCCTCTGACTTCAGTTTACGGCAGCCAGGGAGCCAGCTTCTTTCATTGTTTTTGGGCTCAAAATCCCTACCAGGTGACACGTCCCATCATTGCTAAAATTTACTTTGACTGAGCTCAAAAAAAAAAAAATAATAATAACAAAAAAACTCTGCGCTTTTTTGTGCCCTGTTGTCCCAAACCTGAGGCCCCATTCTTCCTATTTGACAGATGGGAAAAGCGAGATGTCAGGAAGCTCACGTGACTTTTCCACATTCAGGTAGGTAACTAGAAGATATGGACTCCAGAAAACCTGCTGTCCGGTGGCTGACTCCACTTTTCCCGCTGTTTCTCTCTCAAGTGTGCCTTCCATCCCAAACTCAGCACTCAGAGAGGAACATTGTCTTATCAGTCACAGAACAGTATTTTCTCGTTTTATCCCACACCCTTTTTTGGAAGGTCTATAAGCGGACAGCCCCTATATTCATATCACCATCATCTTGCATCACCTGCCTCCCAAAGGGAGATTAAAAAATCAACCTTTAAAACTGCACTCAAATGGTGTCAAGAATCCAGATTCAATCCCCTAAAAGGGACCTTCTCTCCTCTGCTCCCACAGAACATCTCCCGGGAGCTCAGCGTTTCCTCCCTCCATTCATCTGGCAGAAGTTTATTCAACAAGCCTGCCCGGGAGTGAAGACATAACTTGGTCTTGACATTAAGTCTCACCAATGAAGAAGCAAAACACAAATAGAGCTGCTTGGAGAAAACCGTCTGTGCTCTACCAGCCTGGAGAACCAAGAACGTGGAGGAAAAGACAAGATGGGGAAACATCCTTTACTAAGAAATGCGACAGCAGGAAATCAGTTCCTATCAATCCAGGTACAGCTCAGCACTGGGAAGTGATGAAGGTCCGCCTGCTTCATGGGAGGAGCCTGCGTGGGGCAAGGACATGAAACAAATCCCTGGGAAGGAGTTCAGTCTCTTCGATTCAGCTCTTTTCCCCTCCTTTGAGGAGGAACACACACATGCATGTATGACTTTCTTCCAGCGCAAATGGAAAGATGCTGCAAAGTTAAATCTTACAGAACCCATTGGTTTCGAGAAAGGCTCACATCATGCATGATCATCTGAGACCTAAACATGAAGAAGGGCGACTTAATGCTGCTCGTGACCACTTAAAAATTTCTAGATTCCCAGCAGAGCTCTTAATGGGCGAGAATAAAAAGGCTTTCTTCCTGCAAATGGCGCATGAATGAAAGAAATGCTATAAAAGTCTGTGTCATTCTTCCAAGTTAGGAAAGATTTCAGGCACCTGTATGTACTAGTATGGTGCTCTAGCAAGGCGAAATTTTTCCTGCAGCAGTGTCTGACTTTAAAAAAAAAGCACCAAAATATTTATTTGACTTCTCAATCCCTCTTCTACAGTGCGAACATGACATGGTCTTGTAGAAACTGAAAATCACGTGTCACAGGCTATGTTGATGTCTGTAAATCTTTCCTGATAGAAATAACCCCTGGAGAGTTATGATAGACCCAGCACATTGCAATAAGTCCAGGAGGATATGATTTTTAGAACAGTTTTATGAAAGAACAACTGGTGTTTTAAAAACCGCTCCTGTTTCATGCCTCGAATTCCATGCATTTAGGCGTCGGTCAACACACATGCGATAACCTCAATGGGGGTTGCCAGGCATAGCCAACCTCTCCAAAAATTCCCTGTGTCTCTCTGTTGATTGTATTTGTGATGGAAAAAAACCCTGTTAGTCCACGACCTACCTTGGTTTCCTGACATCCAAGGGGCTGGCTGTGATGCTTTTAAAAGCCAGAAGAAAAGTGCCGGGAATCACATGGCAACATTGGCAGGCTGGCGCCCTCTTGGAGGGATTGTAAAAGGATATGGCTGCTTGGAAAACGTTGGGGTTCCTCCTCATTAAAGCAAAAACACAGCTACCATAGTAGGCAGTGATGCACTTCTGGGTTGACAGCCCAACAGAATGGAAATCAGAATATTGAATAACTATCTTCAAAGCAGCATGATTCATCAGAGCCAAGATGCAGACACCACCCCCAAATCCATCAATGGATGCATGGCTCAGCAAATGTTGTAGTGGAATAGGATTCAGCCCTTAAAGAGAAGAGACTGGCTGACCTTGATGGCAAGATGGACAAGCCTGGAGATCCCAAGAGTCACCAAAATAGCTGGCGGCAGAACAGCAGACACCGTGTGATTCCCCTGCCATGAGCTTCGTGAAATAGTTTGCTTCAGAGGCGCAGAGAGTTCAGTGATGGTTGTAGGGACTTGGAGGGAGGGGAGATGGGGAGATGATGGAAAAAGGTGCACAGTTTCAGTCATGCCAGATGAAGCTATTGCAGGGTATCTATGCACAGTGTTTCAGAAAGAAAGCACGGGTTATGTCTCAGATGCCGAGTCGTGACGTCTTCTCTGGTGTATGACTGACAAAAGGCAGAGTCAGCATTTGAAATCTATGAGACCAAGACCTGGTGGGGAAGGGGGAAGGAACTTTCTTGCATCCTGATTGTTTGTGTTGCATTATTTTGCTTGGTACCAGTTACTGTCCAGTCCTTAAACGACTGGCACTTTTGGAAGGAGCGAGTTGCTCTGTGTCCAATAATTTCTGAGTTGCTACCTTAAGACAGTGCTTAATAAATACGAGGTACAGTGATGGGCAGTTGGAATTAGGACTAGGGTGGATGGATGAATGCAAGAAGACAGGAATAAATGAGTGATGGATGCTTGGATGATGGATGGATGGATACATGATAGACTGATAATGTATGATAGATGGTAGATAGATGATAGGTTGATGAATGAATGGATAGTGGGTGGATGGATGGATGGATGATGGATGGATGGATGGATGGATGATGGATGGACGGATGCGTGGCTGGATGGATGGATGATGGATGGATCGATGGATGGATGAGTAGATGACGACTGAGAGATGACATATGATAGATGGTAGAGAGATGATAGATTGATGAATGAATGGATAGTGGGTGGATGGATGGATGGATGATGGATGGATGGATGGGTGGATGATGGATGGACGGATGGGTGGCTGGATGGATGGATGATGGATGGATCGATGGATGGATGAGTAGATGACGACTGAGAGATGACATATGATAGATGGTAGAGAGATGATAGATTGATGAATGAATGGATGGTGGGTGGATGGATAGATGGAGAGGTGGTTGACAGATAATAGACGATAGATGGTAGATAGATGGATATATAGATTGTATAGATATACAGATAATAGGTAGATGAAAGATGGATGACAAATGGTAGGTAGATGGATAGATGGGAGATTGATGAATGAATGGATGGTGGTGGATGGATGGATGGAAAGATGGATGAGTAGGTGGATGGATGGTGGATGACAGATTGATAGATAACATGATAGATGGTACAAAGATGATATAGATTGATGAATGAAGGGTGTTGGGGGGATGGATGCATGGATGTTATTACAAATAACAAAGGGCGTATTTGACACAGATGCACAGAGATATACAGAGAGCTTTGGAATAAAGGGAAGAACTACTGCCCAGAGAAATTACGGGTAAGTTGTCATAAGTCTTGAAGCCATGTCACAGATGAGAATCACATACTAGATAACAGAAGACAGAGAAGACATTCCTGGTGGTATTGTCCAAGCAATGTCACCACTAAGTCTGATCCATAACACTGCATGACGCTTAACAATGCAATGCTTACTGCCAGGCACTGTCCAGGACATCGTTTTGTGCCAGATGCATGAACTTCCCTGATCCTGCAGTTCCCTGAGGCTGGCCTGCTGCTTCAACATGCAGAGGAACGAAAAGTCAAGAGTGGATTGCACGGTGCCAGCTCAGGAAAGAGCATTTTAAAAAGCAAAGCAAAGTGCGCCTGACTCCCAGCTTGCCTGCTAATCTAGTGCGCTTGTCCCTGGAGTAGAAAGGGACCCGGGTTTGAAAGTCCAAGTCCCCCAGGAGGTAGTGACATGTTGGGACAATCAGGAAGGTGGGGGAAGCTGGCGGTTTGGCCAAGCTCCATGCAGCACTGCAGAGACACGGACAGGACTGACCACCAGCTGGCAGCAGCCGCCCAGGGTGCGCAATGCTTCCCTGTCCAGCCGCCTGCAGAATCTTTTCAAAGTCTCCATTCCGGTTCCAGAAAAGATGTCTTGTCCCAAACGTCCCCACAGCCCCCTGGGAGGACTCTGCCCAGTCCCCTCCTCATCCCAGCACCCCCGCCATCTGCAAGGAGACATCCCACCCACCCTCCAGGAGTTACAGGGACGAAGACAACTGCAACTCTTGTGGCTCCACCCACTTCTGAAGGATAGGCTGCTCCATCGCCCTCAAGGATTTCCATGAACATCAGCCTCCTGCATTTTCAGATGAGAGATTCTGGTCCTGCACTTCAAGCTTGGCCGGTTTGCAGTAGGGGGGTCCCAGGACAATGGCCTCCAGAAGACCTGTGGACTCAGCACAGGCAGACGGGAAAGCAGGGTCTTCCCTTGCAGAGAGGATGCAATCATTGCTTTTATGGCAATGAGGAGTCCCAGCACCCCTTCTGCCCTCTTTCTTCCCTTACAGCTGACTGTACGCAACTCGGGGTTCAGAGATCTATAGATTATCATCACTGCGTCAAGTTGGACATGCAAGGATACCTAGGGATGATTGTCATCAACAGGTATGAAGGAAAATGTTCACACAGCTGGAGTTCTGGAATGGTGGATTCCAATTGTAACTGCAACTTAACGTCAATTCGAAGGGTCCATTTTTTAAAGAGAATAACATTAAAAATAGGTCTGGAGGTCACTTTGATTTACATAATCATAGAAGCCCCAAGGTGCAGATTCCCCATTCCTGAAATATAGGACACACACCACACACCCACCAACAACTTACTAAAAATCCTCCCCACTGTCCAGGGAACTCACCACCACATGCTCCCAGCCCATCCCTTCCCCTCTGGTGACCTCAGTTCTGTAGTCAGAGTCCGAGGGTTGGCCTTGTTTAGCCTCTGTCTTTGCTTCTTTCTCTTCCACCTGTGGGGAAGCTCATCCAGTATTTGTCCTTCTCCTTCTGGCTGATCTCACTGAGGATCCTCCCTCCTAGTTCCATCCATGTGGTCACAAATGGCATATTTCCACCTTTTCATGGGTGTGTAATATTCCACCGTGTATCTAGACCGTGTCTTCTTTACCCATCATTGGACGATGAACACTTAGTTCATTTCCACCTGTTGACTCTTACAAATAATGTTACCATCAACATGGGGGTGCAGGGATCTCTGTAAATTCCTGCTTTTGTGAAACTGATTTTAAATGCTCCATGGATCTCTTTTTCAAAGAGAGCTGGTATCATTTGGGAAAAAGGGGTGCAGGGCACACAGGCTGCCCTCTGTTTGCAAATCACATTCCTTGCCTCCCCTGTTCATGTCTGCACGGAATTTATCCACCAGGAGGTATCCTCTCAAACGATGCTGGTTCTCTGACAAAATGCATCTTCCACACAGTTGGAAACCCTTGCTCCAGTCCTACAGCATTCTGTCCCGGTACTTTGAAGCGTCCCCAGTTTTGAGAACCATGCCTTGATCCCCAAATTCTGCAACAGAAGGAAGCCTTGCTTTTTCTCTTCTGCAGAGAAGGAATAGAACAAAGAAGTGGAACCAGGTAGGAGCTTCCTGGAGCATATCAGAGCATGGGTTTGGAGACCCATCTCAGCGACACAACATTCTCTGGGACTCTCCGGGAGCCGATCAGAATCTCCATGTCTCCCTCCGTGGAGGGAGGGGCACACAGGACAGAGCTGGCTTCTCAGGAGGCAAGAGAGCAGCAGAGAAAAGAGGTGGGGCTAACGAGGGTGAGCTGTGGTCTTCATCGAGTTTGACGCTCCCACTGGCTCCCACAGGATGCCTTCTCTTGGCCCCTTCCCTGAACCTTCCCCTCTGTCTGAATCAAACTGCTGACACCTGCTGATTCTCACAGGTGGTCTCCTGCTTCATCCTAGCTCAGAGATGGCAACCCTGCTCAAATTCTGTCAGTCCAGACATGCACCACCAGACTGCAAATCATCGCAACGACAGATCCCCACGTATTTCTGAGCAAACCTAGAATGACAACAATTTATCTCACGAAAACAAAAGACTCATGCCAGGGACACCCTCGTGGCTCAATAGGGTAAGGTGTCCACCATGTGAAGCCTGAGGACACACGTTTGTGACCCAGGGACACAAAGAATGCCCATCAGTTCAGCAGAGACCAGCCACAGGCACGAACTGCGTCGCTCAACATCACCCAAACCCCACTGAAAACCACCAGCTTTCCACTGAGCCCTATGAAAGACCAAGATTCCACCCAATCCTGCTTCATTTGATTTGCAAGCATTATCTTTGTGTGACAGCTAGTTTGGGGCATGTGCTTATGGTTCTCAGAGAAGTTCCTTCCAGCTTCCACCTTCCACCTGCTCCTGCCTTCATTTTCATGCCCAGAATCCACACGTTGGCAAAGAAGCTCTGCATGAATGACGATGAACATGCCTCCTTCAACACACCAGCAGGCAGCTTCCACAACTCACACACTTTGTCCTTGAACGACGCCCAGGTCTGCAAAGACACTGTTCTTTTTTCGCCAAATGGAAACAGAAAGTCTCACCACAAGGTGACATTCATCCGTGACCTCCATGTTTGCAGACATCAGAGATGGAGTTTGCAGGATGCTCAGTCCACAGCATGGTCTGCGTCTCACTGTTGCTCTGGAGTTTTGTTTTCCTTTTCAAGAAAAACTTGAATGACTGCAAAATCATATGCCGGTGTAAGAAATAATAGAGAAATGCTGTGTACTCTGCACCCCTATTTCCCTAATGGTAACAGCTATCATTCAAAATGTGATTTATAGAGCATGTAGGATTCATTTGGCAAATACAACGATCTGTAGAGACATCTACACCCACATGATCATTGCAGCCCTATTCACAATAGCCAACAAATGGAAACGACCTAAGTGCCCACAGTCAGATGACGGATACAGGAGATGTGGTCTAATAAACCATGGAGTACTATGCAGCTATGAAAAAGGCATTAACCCAAAGGACACTCATTCATAGAGTTCTCTGCATCATGGCAGCATTATTGACAATAACCAAGAGCTGGAAATGACCTAAGTACCCAGTGTAGGAAGGTGGATAAAGAAGATGTGTCTAATTCACCATGGAATACTATGCAGCCTTGAAAAAGGTATTAACCCCAAAGACACTAATTCACAAAGATCTCTGCACCCCTCTGTTCCTGGCAGCATTATTGCCGATAGCCAAGAGCTATAAACAACTTAAGTGCCCAGTGTTAGATGATGGAGGAACAAGATGTGGTCTCTATATATGATGGAATACTACACAGCCATGAAAAAGATGAAAGCCTGTCATTTGTGACAACGTGGCTGCAACTAGCGGGGAGGATGACCAGGGAGGTCAGTCAGAATGAGAAAGACAAACACCAGATGATCTCACTCCGATGTGGAGGTCAGTCCCAAGAAAGTTCCCTCCTGACAGGATCCATCGAGATGACTTACAGGCCTGGAGCTATGTGCTTCTCCACTGGACAGATGCAGACATGTGCACGAATGTCAGGCAGAAGCAAACTCTTTACTTTGTTGCCACTGACCTCATGCAGAATGCTGGCTACTGTGTTTTCTCTGGTAACATCCTGGGACCTCCTGTTGCTACTTCCTGCAAGATTTCCCCCCTCCCCATCTCGCACACCCCAATCTGCATTCTTCCAACTCCAAGGCCATTTCAGCTGGAGACTCCAGTCTCCCAGATACCTCCCCGCCTTTCAGGGGAACACTTATGTGTCTGAGAAGCAGAAAGAAGCACCTACCCTGGTGAAAAGCAAAGGGGAATGCCATGCGGCTGTGGCACATGTATGAAGTCAATCTTGGAGTCAAAAGCCTGAGAAGATGGTGAATGGGTCGCTGTGTGAACGAGAGACATCAGGAACCATCCTTGGAGGCCATGTGACCGGAGGGGGTCCCACTTTCTCCTCATGGAGATGAAGAAGGGACCCACGAGTTTCCATTCCCCTGACCCCTGTGGGTATGCAAACCCCACTCCAGAAGCTGCTTCCTCCATGCATACTCTTGGAACTGGTTCAGATCACATTTCTGGTTCCAAAAGCTGCTGCTGGAGGACCCTGGGCCCCTCAGTTGGATTCAGGAGGATGTGCGTGCATCCTAATCTCTAGACCCTGCCTTCTTCTAGGTCTTGGCTTTTTCCCTCTTTGCTAGCCAGCTGGGTGGAGCTGTGCGTCTGAGCTTTCTTCGACCTCCTGTGCTCTCTAATGGAAAGTCTTCCATAGGCGAGACATCACCTGGTGCCACCAGGAAGCTCTTTTTGTCATGCACGGACGCAGGTGCCTTCTGACTCTCCCTGCCCTCTTCTTACTCCTTCTTGTGATGTGGCTGCTGGGGTTAGAGGGCGACTTAGCTGGTCTGGTCAGAGGAGACACCTCCACTTCCCTCTGAGCACATTAGCATGAACTGGAGATCCAGCGCCAGGCGTCTAGTGACTTGCAACCTTTGCCTTCAGGCACTCGGTCCACTGGGCAAAACGCGACGCTCCCAGTGTGTCCTATTTCTCCGTGCAGACCCTCAGGGTACCTGCACGATGTCACCGAGTCAGAGCACGTTATAAAACGTGCTCACGGCCTCCAAATAGAAAGAGGCTAATCATCCCCTGTAGGTAAAAAATGGATGATTTCTTTCCCCCTTGACAAAGCTGTGTACACTTTTAATTGAAAAATTAATCTGCCCTTCCATTTCTCCAGGGACTGACAAAAAGCTCCACAGTTTTAAATATTTTCTTGAAGGGTATGCGTCAGCTGTTATCACCATCCGTTGTTGCACACTTTTGTTCTGTAGATTAACCATCTTTGGCTAATATTGAAGAAAAACAATTCCATTTCCTGGGCTCTTCAGAGACTGAGGATTGGAGATGTCACCCCAAATTCTGCATGACTTTCATATTTTTTTTTCCTCTTGTCTTTGTAGGGCTCCACGTTTTCTCTTCTGGAAGTGACGGTCTGCTGCTTTTTATGTCTCATTTTTCTTGCTGCTGGCACGCCCTGGGCTTTTCACTCTTCACCTGCTCTCCTTGATATACTGCATTTGGAGAACATCCTAGGTATTAAGAGATATTCCAAGAGGAATGTGCATTCCTTTAATGCAGTGAGCAGATTCTCCGTATGTGCTGGGCCTGCGTTGAATCCCAAGATTGAAGGAGCCCAATCACAGCCTGCAATGCAGTGAGTAACCTCCCCGTCTTCAATGCAAGGAGTAGAGTTATCTTCGAGTCTTTAAAGGAAAGGTGCAGGCAGGCAGGTGGGAAGAGAGAGGAGGGAGAAGCATTTATGTACATTTTTTTTTTAAGTTGTTTGTCCTCCTGGTCTCCGACCCCGGATCTTGAACTCAGGACCTGCGAATAGATGTGCATTTCCCCAAGGGTGAGCTAACTCCGCAGCCGCCAGTGTGCACGGATTGACACGATCCCGTGCAGCTGCATTCAGCAGAACCGGAATAACTGAGAGAGGCGTGCCCCCAAAGTGCTATCAAGGAACGCGCAGGGCATGTTTGTACCCCCTCAGAAGAAAAGAAGCCAGCAGGAGTTTTGTCCAATCGAAGACGTGGAATAAGAATGAAAGCAGTCCTCGTGGGGACCCTTTCCTGGTGGAAAAGGCTCTTTCAGACTTAAAAACATGAGCCCTTGTGAGAAGCAGGGACAAGACCAGCCTCGTGTCCAGGAGCCTTGGGAAATGGTCCAGGGAACCTTTGGATGATAAAGGTCTCCCCGCCTGGCTCCACCACATTTCCATGGCTACATGGGGAGAAAAAAAAAAGCAGGGAGCCTCCTGCTTTATCACCTACCAAATAGGAGAGCTATTTCGGGAGTCTTCTTGTGGCCTGAGCCAGCACACACTCCCCAGGGAGGAGGAACAGAGCTTAGCTGTGACAGTGCGACTAGGGACAGCCTGTCCCGCCGCCCGGGGAAGGAAGAGGGGCCTGTTCCCGCCCTGGTCAGCCCTGTGGTTTCTGCAGGTCAGCATCGTTGGTCCTCGGGCTCACAGATGCGGTGCTGGTCAGTGCAGAGTGTGCCTCACTATCCCTGGTTCCTCCTGTGTCCTCCTGCTCCCACCGCGATCTGCACACTTTGTCCTCTGAGCTGGGAGCAATGAATGGCCCCTGGGTCACCCTTTCCGACCAAGGAGGGCAAGACACCTGGCCTTGGTTTGAATGAACCAAAGCATCAAGAAGCTCCCTTTGGAAGAGTGGTGACTTCCGTGTCACGCACCGGCTCCCGGTCCCTGACTCTGTCTGCACCCCGAGATCGTTCGGGAAAAGCGCAGGCAGCGCCTTGGGCTTGGGTGCTGCTAAGCAAAGAGATCACCCAGGAAACAGAGGTTCTAGGCTTTGGCACGGGTCTCCCCTTTGACAAGTCCTGTTAACGTCTCTGAAATGACTGTTGGTGCAGAAGAAGATGCCTTTGCAAGGTGCAACACTTTCTGATGGCCCCGGGCATGTGGTCAGGGGACCTAGAGAAGCCGGGCCCCTTGCACTGCATCCTCAGCTGTGGGAAAGCCTCCGTGAACGAGCTCATTGAACTGTGCAGCCTTTGACACCCGGGTCCTTTGAAACTGGCTGTGCCTTCAAAGGATTCCAGGGGCGGAGACATTCTTTCCCAGAAAAGCCAAGAGGTAAGAAAGTAAAAGAGCCGGGAGCCTCCTCCTCCCCTAAGAGGATGCAGCTGTTCATGATCGTCAGAGGCCGGACAGCCCAGGAAATCACGCTGGTTCTGCTGCTGCTGTGTGATGCTGAAGTCCCGGGATGTCCCCTCTGCGTGGCCTCTCACCGTCAGAAGACGCTCTGCCTTGAGATGGGGTGACCCACGGGCAGCGTCCCCCATCACCCCAGTGAGGACGCAGCAGAGCAGTGATGGTGCGCTTCTTGTCTGCTCTCCGTGAGGGGATGGGGAACCGTTTCTGTAGCTGGCTTTTCGCCTGGTCAGTGGCTGGGGTGCAAAACTGCGCAGTTAGATCTTGCCTGGGCAGTTCCTTTCTGTCTTGGAGCTGTGTGCTCTGCAGTCCTTCCCGCGAAGAAGGAGGTTGGGGCTGTGGCCACAGGCTTTCAGTCCTCTTCACACCATGGACCTGTCACCTGTGGACACCAGAGACCTTCATTCTCTGCACACCTGAGACCTTCATTCTCTGGACACCAAATATCTTCAGTCTCTGGACGCCAAATATCTTCATTTTCTGGACACCAAATAACATCTTCATTCTCTGGACACCAAATAATATCTTCATTCTCTGGACACCAAATAATATCTTCATTCTCTGGGCACCAAATAAGATCTTCATTCTCTGGACACCAAATAAGATCTTCATTCTCTGGACACCAAATATCTTCATTCTCTGGATGTGTACATCAGCGGCCTCAAAATATCAGGCAGTGACAGAGTCATGCGCAAGACCCGGCACGCTTCCCACCACGGAGCAGCTGCCCTGTTTCCGGTGATGAGACGCTGACCCTCAGTGCCCGCCATTCCCTTGGTTAGACGGACGCCTTCCCAGAACGGTGTGCACCCCATCAGGAGACAGGTGGGCATTTCTTCCTTCAGAAAACTAGCCCCTCGCGAAACCGCGTCCCTGGTAACGACTGAAGAAGGAAAAGCATCACTGGGGTGGAACAGAAGTGCAGTTCTCCCCGTGACCGAGTGCTGGTTTCACAGAGTCCAGAGGCAAAGGCCATTCCGACGCTGAGACACGAGGGTCACTGGACAGCCTGCCGAGGCCAGATGCCAACTCACTGGGAAATGATCGTTTGACCTGGGACAGCATCCAGCCCCCTCTTTGGGTTCTTCAGAGCAATGCTGGGAGGCCCAGCTTGAATGAACACGACATTTACCAAAGTGAAACTTTCACGGAAAGTTCTGTAAATGTTGGAAAGTGTGAGTTATCAGTATCTTAGATGATTACCTGTGTGAACCCAGAAGCCAAGTTGAGATACTGCGAGTTGCTACACACCCACTGAAATAGTAACACTGAGAAGGTGGAATAGTACTCAGCGGTGAAAAAGGTGAAGCCCTGCCATGGGTGGCAGCAGGCATGGAGCTGGAGAGGAGGAGGCTCAGGGAGGTCAGTCAGCAGGACAAGGACAGACTCTGGGTGATCTCACTCACGTGCGGGGCAGAGAGAAAGGCAGCGAAGAAATGAAGAAAATGAAACAGAAACGTTTCGTCAATCAAACCAAGTGAGTGGCAGCTGGAGGAGAAGATAGTAGGAGAGGGGTAAGTGGGGTAAAAGGGTCCATTCTATGGAGAAGGATAGAACAGGACTGGGAGTGAGAACTTACTGAATGAGATACAGACATACATTTACAAGGATGCTCACCTGAACCCTAGGGTCATGTCAGGATGCACTGTTCCCTCCATAAATGTAATGAACCATTCTCAGGTGAAGGACAGAACAGGACTCTAAGGGGTGACCTTCCCGTGTTAGCTGCAGATGTGAATTTATGAGACCGTGCTCGTCTTAAATCTCTACTATCTTACAATGCCAAGTTCCCACCATAAAATGAATGTCAAAGTGAAAAAACCTGACATAAAATCAGAGGCCAGCATTTAGAATCGTACAGGGTGTGATATATGTACCAGCCATCACAAAACAACCAGATGCAGTGCCCGAGATTGCTGAGCCTCCTTCTTCTCGAGGATCAAGTGTGGTCTAAATAGTCATATTATTAGTGATTTAAGTAGCAATCATCTTGCCAACCGCACTCACTGCACTCTCTCCAGTAACCCTTATGTCATCATAAGTTTTGATAGAACTAAGCTCTGTCTTCCAAGGACCATTCCCAGCTCTGTTCCCACTGGGAGATGAAGAAGGAGCCAGTGTGACTGAATCCAACCAGGACAGAACCACTGTTTTGGCTGAGCTGTTTATAAAGGGGATGTGGTGTGGGGAATATCTGGAAGAAGAACAGCTCTGTGCCCTCGCTTATTGACATGATTACCCTCAATGGTGCAGGATGGAGAGAAACACAATCTGTAAGAGAGAGCACCGCCTATGGAGGAGGAGGAGGAGATGGAGGAAGAGGAGGAGGAAATGGAGAAAGAAAAAGAGATGGAGGAGGAGGAGATGGAGAGGAGGAGATGGAGAGGAGGAGAATATGGATGATGATGAGGAGGTGGAGATGGAGGAGGAGGAGAATATGGATGATGATGAGGAGGAGGAGATGGAGGAGGAGATGGAGGAGGTGAAAGAGATGGATGATATGGAAAAGGAGATGGAGGAGGAGAAGGAGATGGATGATATGGAAGAAGAGGAGATGGAGGAGGAGGAGAAAATGGTGATGGAGGAGGAGGAGATGGAGGAAGAAGGATGGGGGAGGAGTAGGGGATGGATGATGTGGAAGAGGAGGAGATGGAGGAGGAGGCTATGAAGAAGGAAAAGGAATTGGGGCTAAAAGATGGGGAAGCCCATTTCCAAGAACAACTTTGAGCTTTAACTGTGTTGGTATCAAATGGTCTCTACTGAGAAGTCTGTTTTATGGATGGCCAGACCAATACCTTTTCCACAAGACATGCTTTGATTCCTCATGGGAAGTTCACAGAAAAGGGAGCCGAAACTCATCTTGCAAAAATCCGACCTGGATGTGAGACAATAGACATGGTCAAATCAAGTTCAGAGGAGCCTGGAGAACACTGACTGATCCATCTCCTATCTGATATGACAGAGAAAATAATGGAGAAGAGGACCTCTAATGTCCTCTGGAGCAAGCACCAGAATATGGGAAGTAGATCCTCCTGGAGGTGGAAGATGACTTAACTTCTTAAGGATGGAATGAAGCCAATTCTCGCCTCGCGGTCCAGAGTCCAAACTTCCTCTGTGCCTAGGGCTTATTCTGTTGTGATTAACATCTCTTATGCCTTCTACCACACACACACACACACACACACACATTGGAAATTTGAGTTGGGAGATCTCTACCATCCAACAAAAACAATGCCTGTTTCTAGAATGCTTATTTTCATTTCCATCCCTTCCTTTTAGAAATGAACTCATCGAGAACTGGATTTGGGTCCTCTCTCTATCTTCTTAAGATTGCCATCACTGTTATGAAATACAGAAAATGTCTTGAAAAGAGATGCTAGTGGTGTGGTACAGGCGTGAAGGATGTCTCAGTCCCCTGGCAATATATAAATGTATGAAATGTGTATAAATGCATGAAATGTGCAGCGTCAGTGTCCAGGGTGCTGTGTCTTTGGCTCACCTCCACTATGTCTGTGGAATATGTTGCTATGTTCCTATCTTCATGAAATCAAGGCGCACTTCTTACTTTGCAAGGATGGAATCGGACTGCTGGTGGGGAGCGTGTGTGTCCCTAATGTCGTATACGAATGTGGGTTTTCAGTGGCCCACACCTCCTGTGTTAGGCTGACATTATTCCTTGAAGAAAATTAATTTTTGAAGTAACATCATGAAGGATAGACCTGGACGGTGAGTGGTGAAGGTCATGGATTAGATACAGATGTGCATTTCCAATGCTGCTCAGCTCTGACCTGTATGACGTCAGGACACCGTGTTCCTTCCCTCGAAAGAATTTAGATCATGACATGCAGAAAGGCTAGAACTGTGCTCTGGGTACCTGCCTCCGGCTGTGGATTTCTGAGTCTGCCCACCTGAAACTGATGTAATATGACGAGGAAATATTCCTTCAATCCATTGCTTTCAGTTTTCAAACGAAATGATGGGATAGCTGCAGAAATAAAAGAGATGGGGTTTAAAAGAAATTGGCTATCACTGGTGCACCCTGGTGACTTAGCAGAAAAGGACACTGCAGTGCAGTCCACATACATCCAAGGACCCACGTTTAATACGCAGGACTGGAAGAAATGCCCAAAGAAACAGCTACATAAAATAAAGAAAGGTTCCTTCCTCCCCATCTCTCTTCCTGCCTGCCTACTCGCCTTCATTCCTGCCTGTTCCTTTCCCTTAAAGAAAAAGAAAAGGGCTTTTAAAAAATGCATATCAAGCCCATGTCGGCTAAAATGAACCATCTTGATCATTTTTCAGAGCCCTGTTCCGAGGTAGGAAGAATGCCCACTTTGCTGAGCTCACACCCCTCCATCCCAGGTCCAGAACTCTTCACCTCCATCTCCAGAAACTCACTCCCGGTAAACACTGACTGTCCCTCCATGCGTGCTTGGAATCCAGCATCCTGCTCTCCATGCCTGCAATTGTGAGTCTTCTACACCCTGCAATGAGGGGAATCCTGGAAGTGTCTTTTTTCATGGAGCCTAATGAATTCCAGGTAGGAAAGGGTGTTGGCCCAGTTCGTTGTACCAGACACAGACTTAGGGAATACACACCAGTCCCCTTCAGGGACCAAAAAAGCAAGTGGCAGCTGTCTTCTGAAATGGATGTCCTGCTTTTGTCCTTAGGGAACCAGGGACGTTGGACCGGTCATGCTCCTTCAGGAAGATAGGAGGTGAGCCCTGGGGGTGAGCATTTGGGTCCACTGTCTGCAGACGAGCACATTCCGTGTCCACCCCAAAGACCTGGGTTCATGAGCCGGGCGCAGAGGCAACCAGCCGCCAAGGTTTACAATTGCACACACACGTAAATCAACGCTTTGCCTCCTCTGTCTTCCTGTCGGCCTCTCTGTCCTTTCTGCTGCACCCTTCCTGACAGAAAAGGAAGTCATGAATCTGCTAGAGTGCAAAAGCATCCTATTCCTGAAGGAATAGGTGATTTTTAAAAACATTTTCTTGTTTCTGTAGCTCCTAGGGTGACTATCGATTGCAATGAGAAACAGTGACTGTCCCGCTGCAGGAATCAGCCTAAGGAGATGCACCCCAAAGATATTCACCTGCAGGAATAGCGTGCTGGTGTTGCCTTCAGAGTGAACCCCCACCTAAGTGTAAAAGAGATTCAGGTAGGGCCCTCGAGAACACCGCTGTTTTTTAGCTAGAACTCCTTCATCAATTTCAGAAGCTCACATGAGACGTGTGGCATGTCTGTAAGAGGAGAGTTTTGTGTTTAATCTGCTCCTTTGCTTTGATTCTTTCCACCTCCACCTAGGAGTGAAATCATCTGCTTTGTT
Organism: Solenodon paradoxus; assembly: GCA_004363575.1. Lineage (NCBI taxonomy): Eukaryota > Metazoa > Chordata > Mammalia > Eulipotyphla > Solenodontidae > Solenodon > Solenodon paradoxus. The sequence goes on along the minus strand of RJWH01004118.1, from coordinate 72,278 downwards.
TTTCTCCTTCTGACTGATCTCCCAGAGAATCTTCCCCCCTAACTCCATCCATGTGGTCACAACGATATGGTTCACCTTTTTCATGGCTGTGTAGTATTCCACCTTGTAAGGACACATGTCCCTGGGTTCGAGTCCCAGGTATGGAGGAACCAACCAGTGTGAACAACTAAATGCATGTTGAATTTTTAAAAAATTGCTTCTTCCTCCTCTCTTCTTGCCTGCCTACTTGCCTTCATGCCTGTCTGTGCCTTTGCTTTGAAATGAATGAAGTGAATTGTTGCTGACATCCAAACAGATAAGAAAGCCTAACAAATGGGAAGATTATCTCAGGCAAAATGGGCAAAAAGAGAAAAACAATGTCAGACAAGGCATCAGAGACCAACCTCATCAAATTCCTTCTTCACAAGGACCCAGTGAAAGTCATCCAAGCTTAACCCACCAAAGGTATCTTTTCTGTAATAGATGGGAAGTCCTTCTTGGAGTGGACAGAGGATTCCCTCCCGGAATCTAGTTCATATGTGCACACGACTGCTGGAAAAGAGCTGTGATCTCTGAGTCCTTTCTGTAGCTACCATTTGACTGGGAATGAACCAAGGTAAGACTCTAAATATACGCCAACTCTAGGAAGATGTGTTTTTCTTACTGAAACCAGTTTTCACAAAAGTGTAATTAGTCTGACTAGAGACAAAGTGAGGTGATTAAAACAGAAAAGGATATGTATGTATTTGTGATGCGTGTGTGTATTAGCAGTCTATCAAGACACAAAAAGTGATTTTCCCACCTGAAAAGATGTTTTTCTTTTCTTTTCTTTTTTTTTTTTTTTTTAGGAGAGGAAAAGAGAGGAGGAAGAAGGATCTGATAGGAAGTAAAAGCAGAAGGAAGCACTTGTATTTACCTGTTTTATTTATTTGTGGTTCCTCTCCCAGTCCTGGGTCTCCAATACGGGTTCATGGTCCACACCCCAGTCACTGGCAGCACCTGAGCCACCCAGGCACAAGGAAAAGAGGTTTTGCCAAGAATAAAGCCCGTAGACATCTTAGTCCTATTGGGAAAATGCATGAGCACAGGCTGATGAACTGAGACCCATGTCCAAGCCACGAGCACTGACTTCATCCTGTGCCTGAGTCAGCAAAGTTTCAGAACCAGTTTTCTTCTATTCTTGCAAAGTCATTGCCTTTTGCTCTTTGGACAGCTGGGTTTTCTCTTCTCCACGTGGGGTGATCTTGAGAGTGGCCTCATTCAACAGTCCACTGTATCAGACAATATCACATCATATCAGACTTTTCATGGTTCATATTTCTTACATCTTTTGTTCACAAGGCGCCATTCCTGTTGGAATACTGACATCGTGCCTCTGTGCATATTCCACAGGGCACTTTGCACTAGAGTCCTTTTGCCTGACTGCTCCCCCTTCCCATGCCTCCCCCCTCCACCCCTCTGGCATGAAAAACAGATTCAATACCGTGTTGAAGGATCCCAGGTGGAAAGACCTGGCCTTGAGGGATTGTTTCAGCACTGATGGACTCTAAGCCATCATTACAGCTGGAAAGGGAAGATGCGGTGCCAGGGTTTCTCATTAAAAACATAATTGCCATAAATATAGGCATATGTTGGGACACTGACAACACACAAATCTACACATATGTTTGCCTGTCTCTAGATATACACAGACACATATGTCTCTGTCCCCTGAGTGATGCACACACACATACACATCTCTGCAAATATCTCCAACACAAAAAGGTACATACACGTTGGCAAGTCTCTGCACAGACATAAATGCGTCATATATAAAAAGATTTGCATTGCACCCATATATGCTTATTTTGCACGTCTATAGACATAAGTTTCTCTTCCCTCACATATATACACACTATTGTTTCTCCTCGTTACTGTGGGCAAGCTCTGTTTGGCTCTATTCTACTTGCTTAATGGTCGTCGAACTCTGGAATTAATTAACAATGGCAGAGGTGAATCACAGCGTTAGCAAATCAAGAGAAAATGACCCTCCCCGACCCTGTCAGACCATCAGACCCCCCCATCCCCAGCAGCCTTCCTGCCGGTTCCCATTCTTCCAGCCTCCTTTCAAAGCCCCTGGGTGAGCCCCAGGAGGAAGAGCAGGTCTGGGAGGGAGCCGTCCACAATCTCTCAGGTGGCTGCCCTCTGCAAGACACCTGCTTTCCTGCCGCCAACTCCCCCTCCGGAGCGTCAGCTTCCCCATGGCAAGCAGCCCAACCTGGGTACGCAGACATTCCACTCTGTGCTGACGACTCTGAAGTCTGAATCAACGTGGTGTTCATTCGCTTTCCAGGTCGGCTCCCTGTGTCTTCCCCAGAGCACCACACCACTGTTCATGGACCCCTGGTACTGGAGCATCAGTGGAAGTGAGTGGAAGTCTCCTCACAAGACGTGCGGAGGGCCGGCAGCAGATCAGGTTTGCTTCTGGGGAGCATCACCCAGGGGTCTCGTCCCCACCTAGCAGGCACTGTTGGAAGCTCACATTTATTTCCACCTTCCCCTCAAAGCAAAATGCTACCCTAAGAGCTTGTGAACGTCCGCAGATGTCTACTATCTTGAATTGGGCGTGACGGTTCCGAGACTGGTCATCGCCTCCTCAAATCAGCCTGTCTTCTCCCCGCTGCACGGACAGAAGCACGTCTCCTCCGCAGGACTGGTCTCATGTTGCTTCTGGACCATACGAGGGAGGCGCCCATCCTATTCCTCCGTCTCAGGATGCAGATGTTGCAAAGGAAACACTGCGAATGCCTCTTCACTTCCTCGCCAAAGAGAGGTTCTAATGGCCTTGGATCTACTTAAGTCATTCCTCTCTGGAATGTTCCTTATATATTGAATATTTTAAGCCCTATTATTATCCTCTTCCTCCTCCTCATCTACTGCTCCATTCATCACCCTGCACGAGTAATGGAAAACATTTTGTCAGTTTCCAAAGTGCTGTGTGCATCTTTCAGAATGTCCTGTGCTCTTAATGCATTTCTTAATGAGGAGGTGATGGGGGAGCTGGGGTTTGGGACCTGAGAGAGCCAGTATCTCATTGCAGCCTCTGCTTCAGCCGGAGACATCCCTGCCCGCTTTGAAGAGACACCGAGCTCAGCTTACGAAAACACTCGCTTCCTTGGTGGAACCCAAAAGGAACATCCAGATCCTCTTCGAGAGCCTCTCTGTGCCGGCAAAGTCACCTCTGATTTTGCTTTTCGGTCTGAGCAAGCACGAAAGGGCAAAATGAGGAGAGCGGAAGAGGGCGATGCCTATAGGAGTGGAGGCTGGAAAGGAGGGGACCTAATTAGTGATGATGTTTATGGCCATCCAGGTCTCTCCCCCGGGGAAGGTGGGAATCGGGGTGAAGGCCACTCATGGGATATCTGCCAGAAGAATGCTTAGAAGCAGCTGCAGCTTTTGGCCAGGATGGAACTGCTAAGGAGCAGAATCTGGAGCAGGCAGATTGGGGTGTCACTGAACACCAGCAAAGGAGGGGACACAGGTTGCAAAAAGAAGTGAGGAAAGCTCTTGGCTTCTGCTGAAGCAGAGGGTCATCTTGCTCGCATGCTGGGGAGCCCTGCAGAGCAGACTTGCAATCAGGGGACCTCATCTTTGCTGCTTTCTTACTGAGAGATCTTTGGCTGGTGTGGGGGGTGTCTCAAGACTGGCAAGGTCGGCGGCTGGGGTCCACGGTCCAGGCAGGGCAATCTCCTGTCACAGAGCATTGTCCAGGGAAGGGGTTCTGCACTTCAGCGCTTGTGAGCACCCAGTGCCAACCGCCGAAAAGAGGGGCGCCCGGTTTCTGGGAAGGAACCAAAAAACCATGTATGGCAGCTGCCAACTCTTGCAAATAGAAATCTCTCTGACCGCGTTCTCTGAAAACAATATTTGTCTTCACGCTGTGATGGCTAACAGATATCCATAGGAAGTGGTCTTGTGCTAGGTTGAGATTAGGAGATATTTTAGGACAACAGTCCACACTAAAGGTCACACTTTCTCTTCCCCTGCGGTCCCGAGTGGAAGGCAAAGGTTTGTAAATAGAAGGCTGCTATTTCTTTTTCTTCTTTTCCATAAGAAGATTCATGGCTAGGATTTCCAAACCTGTGGTACCTTCTCTGCATGTATTTTCCGGGCGTATAAATCCTCCTCCTTAGCTGCAGCTGAGGCTTAGAATAATGATTTCTCAATGAGCAGCAGACCTGGATTTATTAGCAGGTTTTATACATCAAGTGCCAAATGTATAGTTTAAACTTGGGAAAGCACAGATTTATGCCTCCTGGCCATAAATCATCAGCGTGAGCTTCTACAATCGTTTCCCCCCACCCCTCCCGCCCTCCTCCCTGTGGTTAGTCCAGTCAATGGCTGGATAAATACTGCATGTCTTTTAATCCATTTCATATTCATAATTAGAACTCATTATTTCAGTAAATATCTGCTGATTTACGGTGATCCTAAATGCATGTGTTAGAGGAGTTTGGAAGGCTAGCTACGTAGGCAGAGTTTAAAAGGATGGCTAATGAGATCAGCACGAGAAGGAATAAAAATGCACCAAGAATGATGCTGGATCCCCTGCAGAAAGGATCAGGCAGAACTTCGCATCTGAACGATAAGCACTGAATGACGATGCTGCGGTCACCATTCATCTCTCGCATCCCATGATGTCTTCTCAGGGGCTGAAGCTTCCATGCCCATTTCTTTTATCTTGTCTGACACCAGGAAAGAGGTAGGGCGGATGGCATTCTGTTTTCAAAGGCGCAGATGCCACGAGGCTCAGACGCTCAGTGCATTGGTCCAACGCCATGGCCCCAGGCTCCTGGAATTGCTCTGGAACACATCCCACCCCGACTCACTTTTCCAGGAACCTGAAACGACTCCTCCAAGAAGGAGATGTGTTTCAGGGTGATTTTGACCAGGCTGTGAAGAGTCTCCCAATGCGAAGATTCCCACTGAAAGTTGAAACTCTGACACCCCCATTGCCAGAGGGTTTCCTCCACCATCATAAGCAGAGGAGCACGTTGCATCAGAGATGATGCTTTCAGAGCTGTGAAGACAGACTCCTGACAGACCAGGCGATCTCGGCCACGTCTCAGGGCGATGGTTGACCCAGAAGAACTTTTACACCCAGAGAGGAAGCTCCTGACCTTTGCAACAGAACAGCTGGTTGCCTAACTGTCCTCTGGCCATTAAAAAAAGAAAAAGGAAGAAAGAAATACAGAGGTCATTTTCAATAAGGGATTCAATACTTGGTTAATATGATCACACATCAAAACAACATTTAAAGCTTTCAATCAACGACGAAGGCGATGATGGAAAACCTGTATGCAGAAGACGATCAGAAAAAGGTATTCAAGACTGATATCAAGGGCGAATGATCTGTCTAAAAAGGTCATAGGAAGAGAACTGGAGGTGGGGAGTGGAGAGATTAGGAGGACAGTGTGTGAGGGGCTTCTGATCACATCATGCAAACAAGGTTCTCTTGAGAGAAATGGAAACACAAAAAAGGATGTATAATTTGATCATCATTAATTTTTTAAATACTAGCTTAAAATAAGCATGAATCGATTGGTGAGTTGAGCTCTATGTGTTTTCTATTAAAGACTATTTCTAAACACATAACATTAAAATATTTCTTGCATGCTGACGCTGAGTAAGACGGTGTGTTTGTGTGCTAGGGCTAATTCCCCAAATACTGAACAGATTGGAGGATTTTAAAAACCTTCCTTTTCTTACTATCCTGGGGGCTGGAATCTGAGCTCCAGGTGCAGGCAGGCGGGTCCTCCTGAGACCTCTGTCCTGGGCGTGGAGATGCCGTCTCCTCCCCGTGTCCCCATGGCGTCCCTCTGTGTCTGTGTCCTCATCTCCTCTTCTTAGAAAAACCCATCCTGGGGGGTCAGGACCCACCCTGGGGACCTCCTGGGACCTCCATCCCCTCCTGCAGACCCGTGTCCACACCCAGCACGTGGGATCAGGTCCCCACTCAGAGTTCTGAAGCTCCGAGTCCCAGGACCAGGTGCAGGCAGGTGTGCAGTCTGCTGGCTTCCAACCTCCATCCCCTCCTGCAGACCCGTGTCCACACCCAGCACGTCCTGTGGGGTCAGGACCCACCCTGGGGACCTCCTGGGACCTCCATCCCCTCCTGCAGACCCGTGTCCACACCCAGCACTGCTCCTCCAAAGATGCTCAGAACTTGAGATGTTCAGAACTTGTTTTAGCAGCAGATTTAGAATCATCTAAACCCCATTTGCTAATAACATCGTGGGTCCCAACCAACAAGATTTTACAGAACAGAAGCTCTCATTAGGAGATAAGCATCCTCACACCTCCCGTGGTTCATTTCTGACTTCCCTTGGTGGGTCAGTGAGACCTGCTTCCCGTCTCAATCATTCTTCCCTGCCATGAAAACAGCAGTGACTTCAGCTGCCCCGGACACAACTTCACACCACTTTCCCCCACCAGACAGTCGTCAACTTTACGCAGATACAGTCTTAGTTCGCCTCCCATTCATGCTACGGATTATTCAGGAGATGTCTGCAGAGGCATGAAGATGGAACAAAGGCCATACCTTTCTTCCTTCCTGACAGGTTCCTTCTTAAGCGAAGCTGTCTCTTCCACCTTTGTTTCTGAGGATGCCTGGCTGGGAGCGATGCAATGACTTCTGGTATTTGGCCATCACAGTCTGAGTCTTTCTAAGTTATTCCTAGTTCTCTGCATCCTAGTTTGGAGCATCACCTGTGAGTGTCCACCTGGAGAAAAAGACATGATAGTATCAGGCTACAAAAGGGTTCTGGTCTCCGCTTCCAAACTCTTCAAAGGCTCTTGGAAATCCCCCAAGGACCTGACAATGACATGTTTTGATCATGGTCACCCCAGATAGACCCGCACCCTTGCCTCTGTGGATATGCCTTTGATTTCAGCTGGTTGAACAGCTCTCCTCCTGCACTGAGGATGGGTAGACTGGAATCCCTCCCCACAGCTGCCTCCACCAGCTGCTTCAAGGGACAAAGAAAATGGTTTCCTTGGAAAGCTGTGCACCCTATATTGGATATTCATGCCTTGAATGCCAAACGATTCCACCTTCCACATTGACCAGGGCGGTCAAGGCGAGTTACGTGTTTTCAATTCAACCGCCATGAATGGGTTGAACCTTTCCTTTTGTTCCATGGATGACTCGAGCAAACGATCGATTAGAATCCATTTGATTGGTTTTCTATTTCAATGGCTTGATGTTGAGACTCTCAGACTGAGGTCCATGCGTTGGTGTTTTCGGGAAAGGGTCCTTTTTCTCCTAAGAAAGCCCACACACAAAGAGCTCAAGATGGCGCCCAAGAAGCGTTGGGAGCAGTCATGGCTAATATTCATTTGCTTTCCATGAAAGCTCATATTTCCCCACGTGGACAGCAAGCAAAAATCACCTTCTGTAGCTTCCTGGATGACATGCTTGCCTGTAGTCACGGGCTTAAAAAACAGCCACTCAGTGGGGACGTAAAAGCTAGCTTGGTCTCTTCTGAGTTTTCAGTGGCCATGGCATCACAAGTCTTCATGCTGAGTGCTAACCTGCAGACATCTTTCAGTCCAGCAGCTCATCAGGTCAGCCTCACATTTTGGGAAAGAAAACTTTGCTCATTTTCCACGAATCCTGCTCTCTTTCATGCCATCTTGTGAAAAAGGTTCAGCGCAGATGTTTCTCAAGTCGAATCAAACATAGATGCAAAATTGTGGGTGGATTCCTCACCTAGAAGCCTGTACCATGACACTGACTGGGTCCCAAGGACTTCACATCTATTTCCACACAGACTAGGTGGTCACACGGCCACCGATCTGCAAGACCAGTTTCAGAAGAGCAGATTCTTTTTTTCCCAACAGCATTCGCAAAACCCGTAAACATCCTTTCGCAGGGGATGTTCGATGCTCATGGCATGAACCCACATAGCCTTGGAGAAAGAAGTGTCTTGTTTGTAGTCTGGAGGCAACTCCCAGTTTTCACCATCACCCTCTCGGCCACCCCCACCTCCGGTGCCCTTCCAGAAGCGGGAACTTGAGAGTGAAATTCTTCTCCTCTAGCCCTGGAGAAGGTTAACACAGCTACGAGCAATGCCAGCTAAAGGACTGGACGTCTTACATCCACGAGGCATGCTGAAAGGTGGCCAAGGTCACAGGTCCCATCACGCACACTTTAAAGGCAGAGGAACTGTCCCAAGTCAATCAGAAATGGGGTCACCCAATGCCAAAAGGATTCGAAAGCAATAGTCTTGAAGGACCCCCCAAATCGATGATTGCTCTTTTTTATTTTAAAGGACAGGTGCAGAGAGGAATGAAGGTGCATAGGTAGGCAGGAAGGAAGAGAGAGTAGGAAAGTAATTTTCTTTTTACGTAGTTGCTCACACTGGCTGCTCAGCACCCCTGGACCCAGGACGAAATCTCGGAGGTATGTCGTCTGTGTCTTTCAGTCAAACACAACCCCAGCAGGACAAACCTTAATCAACAATCCTCAGCATTTGGGAATATGCATGAAAATCATGATGTGAGAATTTGCTGAATGCTATTTTTTTTCATTGAGGTAATACTGACTGACAGTATTGTCTATATTTAAATGTCCTTGGTTCTCTTGTCAGGGTTTGTGGGTTAATTTGCATTTTTTTCAGATTATTGTGCCCATGTCTGTATTTCTGGTGGGCCTGGTAAGAACTCTTGATAAGTTTCCAATTAAATAAACAACGATTCTTTTCTGATGATTTGGTCCCATGGGAAATGTTACGAGCTTTTAATTTACATTGCTTCATCTTGACCAACCCTGCCATGAATGGCAATATTCATACTACATTATTGTCATAATAATAACCAAAAGGAAAAATGAACCCATGAGATCTCATAACCACCTATGAGATGCTCATCATTCTAGAAAATCTATGCAAAGACTTGAGGATGCCTTCAAGTGTGTTCACTAGGATGCGTCCTATAAGTGTGAAAAGGTCTGGTTGTCTCCTGAGAAGTGCAAACACAGGGTCATGTCTGGGGATTTGTTTCACGTCTGTCTAACCTCAGCAGACCACCAAGGAGATGTCCATGTGAGGACCAATGGGATCCCAACATCTCCAGGCGACCTTGGGATCATTTTACCACATCCAAGATGGTAGCTCAGAGACCCAGAATCCGCCCTTACCCCCCAACCCACAGGAGATGGCCAGGAGTCGTTAAACGTAGAGAGTTTTCCATCCTCACGACACAACCAGACTTTCTTTTCCATGCAACAAAGGAACCAGCAAACAACCCACAAAGAGGTCCTCAAGAGAAAGCATTACCCTTGAAATCTGCTCATTCCAGAGAGCAAGAAATCAGTCTCACAGTGCCTGCCCAGGAAAAACATCCTGAGACCTGTCTTCCCTCTTTCCTGCAGAGTCCAGCAGACAGAGAAGACATCCGCTCCCAGGTTGGAGAGAAAAGTGGAACAGGAAAGGAGGAGCATTGACACCCCCTTACTCTTTCATTATTGAGTCAATCACAAGGGCAAGTTAGGGGCAAGGGGAAAGGGAGGTTTTCAATTAAAGTGAGTTTCTTAATCGGTCGGTAATCGGAGAGTTGATACCACTGAAGGAATACTGCTGAAGGGGCTCTTGTGATCCAGTCCAGTGGAAGAGGAGAGACTTCCCTCATGGAGTGTGTTCCAGAGGGCAGACAGGGAGACATCAGAATGGATTCCCTTTGTAAGTCAGGAAGCCCCAGCCTGGAAATCTCTCTCCTAGTCTCTGTGGGTGCTTCTCAAGTTCAGAGTCAAGTCATCCTTAAGGGAAGCAACTTCACCTTATGAGCAATCTGCTACCTGAGGTGACGGTCTTGGGGAAAAGTCCACATCTGGAGATCATGGGAATACCAAGAATTGCTTTATCCTCAGTCATGACACCTGCTTCCCGCTAGACGTCAGAGGAAGACAATTGTCTCCAAACCTGACCGGCGGGGCCCTGATTCATGGAAGGAATCATTCTCGAGTCACCATGTTCTCCGTGCTCAGGAAGAAAAAAAAAAAGACAGTGAAATGAACATTAGCTTATGTTTACTTTAAGTAGAATAAGCTTACAGCATTTCTGAGGTGGCCGTTCCATTAAGTACAATGAACTTTATGGGAGACACTTGGGAATTAATGGATCATTTAAAAAAAAAAAACTTTGTTACATTAAAACTAATTGGGAAGACAAAGTGAATGCCCATAAAGCAACGAACAATAAAAAGCTGAGTGTATTTACCTGTTCCTTCCAAGCAATTACAATAACTCCTTTAGGGTTTGATGAGGGTCAGAGTTTCCTTGATGAGTAAAAAGCTCGCAAACAAAGTGGGATTTGCAGAAAGATTAGCATTTGCCATAAAGTCAGCAGAAAAGAGAAGTCATGACTTCGGAGAAGAGGGGAAAAGGAGCCCAGACGCCGGGCTGTGGAAACTTTCAAGACCTTATGGCTGTCAGAGAGACAAAAGCTGAGTTTTCTCATTGGACAAGAGTTGAACAGTAAGCTGAATGACACAGTGCTGAAGAGATTCAGGGATGCAGACATTCAGATCCATCACTGAATAATGCAATAGCATCGTCGCGTTTGGAGAAGGGAGTTGGGCAGACGTCACTCCCAAAAGATGACACTCCTCTGAGCCATCGCCAGTTGACAGGATTGGGTAGACACACTAGTCAATGAAGTTCATCAGAAGCTACGGCTGTCATCCAATGGAGAAGGTAGAGGGAAGAGCAAAAGGCAGGACACAGAGAAAAAATAGTATGGACATGAGTTTTTAATCGCCACGCATGGTAGACCAGTTATACCAAAGCAGTTATCTCCCAGACAGTATAGAAGAGAAACGTCACATCATGCATAACAAAAATGCATGGATTTATTATCATTCCATGAGAAGAAGGGGGCAGTGCTAGCCAGAGACAGAGAGAAGGGCATTCAGAAGACTCAAAGCTTCTCTGAGGGTGTTGGCCATTTTCAGGAGAGAGAGTAGACGCAACAGCGGTTTTATACCACAGATGCACATGACATTGAGACCCCCTTCTCACCTCCAAGATCCCAAGGGGTCTTCTCCCATCCCTGGGTGACTCTAGCAAAAATACCCGAAGCCATGCCCACCTGCCGTTGCAAGGAACTGTCCTCTTTTGCTTGGAAATCCAGGTTGGAAAAATGACACAAAGATCCAGAGGCTAATCCTAACATAGACTGTGCCATTTAAGAAGACACAAGGTAATAAATGATTTTCTGAAAATGCCCTACTGTTGTCAGCAGGCAGGTTGCCTGACCCCTGGGAAGTCATTCTTCCTTGGACCTACATGAGAAATAAATAAAGGATATGTTAAAAGAAACACACAAATCCAGTGTATAAAACACACAAGGTGACAAAATTACTAAGAACAAGACTTAGCCACAAAAGTAAACAGCAGGTTATTTCTTGAAAGACTAAATGTATACCAACTTCATCCTCTTTTCCCAAATAAAGTCTATCAACTTCATCCCACAGTCCATAACTTGCTGACAATTACAGTAATTTCCTTCACCCTGTACCTCATAAATAATTTATACCAACTTTCTTCATCCTCTCCCCAAGAACCTCTTGCTAGAACTTCCTTCCGACCAAAATGTTGACACCAACTTCCATCATCCCATCTCCAATAAGCTATCCAATCAACTTCTTCCATCACTTCATTCCCATCCACAAATTCTCATCATCCTATCTCCACGGAAGTCTTGGTCCCATGCTCCCTCACCTTATCCTCAGGGAATGATTTCTCCCAGGGATGAGTTCATGACTTCTGGAGTAACATTCCCTCCAGCAGCCTCATGGCATGACTCGCCATCTCCCTAATGGTGTAGCCATCCTTACTTGCAACACCAAACAAGCCACATGAAGGGAACATTTCCTTTGAAGGGAAGTTGACACCTTGGATGGGAACCTAGCACACACATGCTGGTTGGGAAAAAATGTCTCTGTTAAGCCTTTGTTAATGAGAGACCTCTTCCAAAATTCGGAGGTTCAACCTCCAAATAGAGAAAGTTCAGAATAAGCACACAGAAGAGTTGGTGCTTCTTGAAGAGCTGGTGCTTCTTTAAGAGTTGAGTTAAGAGCCTTCGTTAGATAACACCTGTTAATGTCATGTCTACTGGTAGAAATATGAATGGAGTCCACCAAATTTTTCCTATTTCCTTTGTGGATTCATCCTCCTCTGCAACTACTGACAGTCTCCATTTGTTGCAGTGCCATCCAGAAATGAACTCTGCATTCCTCCGACCTGGCACTTAAAGAAGGGATGTTTCATTCGTCATAAAATGATGACCTTCTGAGCTCCAGGCATGCATCTTCATGCTGGTATTCCAGAATGGATCAGCAAAAACATGTGTCTATGTACAGTTTGATTATACAAAACCCGCTCATGACTTCTTGCTTCTTCCACTGCCTGGGTCAATCAATACTTACCCAATGGCTCATGATGACCTTTGCTTTTTACAATTTCATACAAAATCAGTGGAAGACAATCAATGTTTGAGTCATGCCATCACTCTTAGCAGAGAGAAAGTCGTCAAAAAAAGAAAAGGCGCTTGGATGCTGTTGAGAAAGTCATAAAAAAAAATGGCGCTTGGATATTGTTGAGGTCATTGATTTCGGATCTTCAATGCGGCCGACATCAATTTGAGCATGTGAGTATTTCACCTCAACTAGCTCTTGCAAACTAAGTTGCATGCATATCTGTCTCTTCTCCCCTGTCTCCCTCTGCCATATTGATTCTTCCCCAAAGTTCTGGAGAGTCTCCTAGGAAATTCACTGACACCATTCTGGGTGGGAGGCCTTTGATTCTGGAGCTGTGGGGCCAAGCAGACAGCCACAGAAAATGCATCTCAGAGACTCTCGTGGATAGCTGAAGAGTTCCTGATAAAGTCAAGAGTGAGATGCAATGGCTGAAAGTGATCCTTTTCTCCCCAGCAGTCACACTTGCTATTTGTTAACCTGTGACTGATCAACTGCCATGGAGCTCACATTTACTCACATTGACCTGCTTGCCGATTCTTCTCTAGAACACCGGCACCTAGCTTGAGTGAGACCAAGAAGAATGTCATGTGTCAGGCTTATGGACCACCCATGACCAAGAGGGCCCACTTCTTTGTCAGCCGTTCCTTCCATGAGTCAGAGTTTTGCAAGACCGTGAGCCCTCTTGGCTTCAACCACCATCTTCATGATCGGTACTTCCCACAGCACCCCTGTGGAATCTGGTGCTGACCATTTGGTGGATGCTGCTCTTGATCGCCATGGGGCTTTCTGTTCCAAAAATACCAAAATGCCTTTCTAACCCGTGAGAAGCGAAAGCATGTCCGAAATTTCAGCCCTGTCTTATGACAGAGGCTAATCTCGCTTAATTTCTGGTCTTTTGCTGTTTGCTCCCTGGGCCTTCATAGCTGTGGAATCTGTAGCTGATTCTTTGAAGCCATTTCAATTTCTTTTCCTAACATGCTCCTTTCTTGTACACCTTTCCAAAGGAATGGGTGATAATCATTCTGATTTGATTAATACATTTCTTGCCAAAGCTCGGCGAGGGAGGACGCAAAGTCTCCAGCAAATCAAATTGGCGGATTCTTTTATTGCCGTGTTCCATCCAAATTGAATTGTATTGATCCAAGCATGGGGACCCACCAGGTTTGGCTTTCATTAAAATGATAGATCTTTTTGCTGACTCTCAAAGCAAAAATAAAAAAGGTTCCCAACTCTCCGGTCCAAGAATTTGGTACCTGAGACTGTGGGAATTCTCGGCCCACGAGACTCCAGCATCTCATCCAGATTAAAACCCACCAGCACTTTTTCCACATACAGATGTCAATGCTCAGCCTTTCATGGGATATGAACAGGGTATAAATGATCTGGTACCTGCATAATCAAAGAACAAAATATCGATTGCAGACGGCTTCTGGTACATGCCTGGATAAAAATCTCTCCATACAGCCCTTTCCAAAAACAAGAAAAAGCAAAATGAAATCAGCAAAGAGTGAAAAGAAAAACATGCATGACTCTGGTCTCCTAGGAGAATACCACCAGTTGCAATTTCCTGTAAGTGCAAAACTGAAGGTCCACTCAGCTCAGCTAGAAAAGCAAGCCTGGAAAATGGGACGGGCAGGCCAGAGTCAGGATGGACCATGCTCCCTCCAGAAAGAGACCATCTTATGCAAAAGATCAAAATACCAAGTCTGAGTCTTTTGAATCACCAAGTCAGACATACAGTACGAGGTTTCAGAACCAGGGGGAAAGGTTAGCAGGTGGGGAGTCATATGGCTTTGGGGACACAGTCACTGGAATGTCCCTTGGAGACATGGCCATGGCCACAAAGAATTAGGGAGGGACAATGAAGGTTCTCTGGGAAGCAAGGAGTAACCCCTTCCTCCCTCCCTCACTACAATCATCCATCAAGAAGTTATCATCTGATTCAAGAGCTTGTCTCCTCTGCACCGATGTCTAGAAGAGGGATGGCTGGATCCAATGGTAGCGCCATCTTGCTTTACATTGAGGACTCCCCCTGCTATTTTCCAAGAGCTTACACTCTTTTGCATTCCTGCCCACAGTGCTGGAGGGTTCACTCCTACATGCACTCTAAAGCAACAACAACAAAAACACATCTCAGTAAAATTCCCAGGACACAGATGGCAGCTCCCAGGGGTGGAAGGAGGGACCAGGCGGGGGAGAAGGGCCCTGGGATCGGCTGGAGCGGGTGCTGGGACATCCTGCACACAGACAGAGGTGCAGATTCAATGTCCTCCATGCAAGACCACGTGAACAAAAGAAATCATTAACCTCTTTTCTAAAGTCATCTCATATGCCAACAGAACACAATAGTCTTCCAACTGGAAACCGAGTTCACAAAATGCCCAGGAACGGGAAGAAAAAGCGTCAAACTCTTCCCAAACAAAGCTGCTGAGTGTGCAAACACACACGTGAGTCATTAGACAGGCATGTAGGTACATAAGGTATTTTTTGCAATGGTGAATCCACACGGACCCATCTCATTCTTCTTGTTATTCCACAGTGTTCTTCTTTCTTGAGCACGGATGACAAGACACGCATGCTTCTTCTGTAGGTGTCTTGTGTGACTATCTCAATTCTCTTTCAGAGGACACAGGTGGTCCAATGCTCTCCTCTGGAATTGGACGTAATGAGCATCACGGTTAGACATGGAGTGGCTTTCGCCTGCCTTGTCTTTGATAAACAAATGAGGGTCCAGGGAGAATGACAAGGTTTGCCGGCATCATCTCTCACTGGATGCCGAGGTAATGCAACATTCGAGGAATCTCAGGAGGAGGAACGAGGCAGCTCATCCAGAACCCTTTGACAACTGACATCTACTGTGGAATCACATCAGAACATCTCAGCTATAACAGAAAAGCGCATTTTTAGCCCAACAGTTTGTTTCCAAGTAACCCAGATGTCTAGCCCAAACACTTCATAAGAATTTTGAGATGTGTAAGAGATATTTGGAGTGTGCTTCTCACTGTAAAAATGTGCTTCTAAAATCTGTCACCAGTTTATTACCAGAGACAGAATTGATAATGAATTCGTAGTAAATCATTTTGAAAACTCCCTTGCATGAAGGTGTTTCTTCTTTTTAATTCTTTCAACCAATGCATCACCAGTATTTCTCTGATAATGGCATTCTTCGGGTTCACTCTTCAAATATAGCATATAGCAAATATATATATATATATATATATATATATATATATATATATATGAAATATATCCTAACACCCACCACCAAATTTCTATCTATCCTTCCCCACCATCCATGGGACCCACCACCCTTTGCTCCATCCCGACTCCCTTCCCTGCTGGTGACCTCAGTTCTGTGGTCAGAGTCCAGGGGTTGGCTTTGTTTCGTCTCTTCCTCTGCTTTGTTTCTTCATCTTCCTCCTATGAGTGAGATCATCTGGTATTTCTCCTTCTGATTGATCTCCCTGAGCATCCTCCCCTCTGATTCCACCCAGGTGGTCACAAGTGGCAGGAGCTCACCTTTTTCACGACTGCATAGTATTCCATGGTGTTTCTAGCGCACGCCTTTATCCATTCTTCTGTCAGTGGGCACTTAGGTGGGTTCCATTTCTTGGCTATTGTAAATAATGTTCAAAAAATGGATAGAGATAGCTTTTCTAACTAGTGCTAAAAATCTTCTTCAGAGAGATTGAGAACAACCGCATTGCTGGATCCTAATCGGTTCTATTTTTAGCTTTTTTGAAGACCCTCCATCAAGTTTTCCCAAATGGCTGCACACACCTTCCCACCACCATGTGTGGAAAGGTTCCTTTCTCTTCACAGCTTGCATAGCACTTGGTGTTTCCCATGTAGGTCCTTCTCACGGCTGTGAGGTCATCTCTCCTTGCAGTATTGATAAGCGTTTCGCTCATCGCAAGTGAGGAAGAACATCTCTGCAGGTGTCTGTTGGTCCTCTGGATGTCTTCCATGGAGAAGTGTCTATTCAGCTCTTCTGCCCATATTTTGACTCTTCCCCTGTTTTTCTTCTTGTCGAATTGCTTGAGCTCTTCGAAAAGCTGAGATTGTCCATGCCCTGTCTTATGGGTATGACATTCTTCCACCTGACTGATGGGAAAAAGCTCTATTGGCCACCCTTGCTCGAGCATAGGGTGGCGTTCCAGTGAATTCCTTTGGGAAGCTGAATCTGCTCTGCAGGTAAGTTAGGATACAGTGTGCTGAAGACACAGAGGCAGCCCTTGCTAGTGTGTGAACCACTCAAGAGGGATTCTCTGCTGGACCTTGAGAAGACTCCATTCAGCGCTTTCTTCTCCTGTTGAGTCTGCCTTCAAAAATCCATCTAGTTCTCTGTAGACTCTGAGCTCCAGCTCCCTGTATCAGGGACTCTGCCTGAAAATCCCCTGCATTTCAGGTGATGGCATTGAATCTCTGTCTCTCAGCAACTACACCATCTGAGTGTCCCTGGCATTTTCTGTCCATCATTCTGCAGTGACGGTTCCCAATGGACTGCTAGCTGAGGCCTCAAAAACGCTTGTGAGATTTTTTTCCTTGGGGAAGGTTGATTCCCTGTGCCTCTTTCTAGCTCATAAAGGCAAGTCTGGATTTTCTTAAGGTAAACTTAACATAATTCCTTGTTAGGAAAAAAAGCCAGATTTTATCTGGCTTGGAGAGAGAATGACCTGAGAGAATTGTGAGTATTTTCTTTGAAGCCATAGCTTGATCACCTGGTTACTTGATTTGCTACTGTTTCATTCAAGTTCCCAATGATTTGTGGGTGTGTGTGTGTGGTTGTGATTTTAGGGTGGTCAGGCAAGACCTAGTCGGATCTCTGTTCCCAAACACGTTTAGAGATTTTTTACGAGACTCTCCTCTCTCCTGGATCCCAGGGTCCCTTCTCCCATCCTCATCACAGACTTTTAAGTCCCAGTCTGCCCCACTCATCTGAGAACTCACAGCCAAGGAGATTCTACAAATGCATGTCATTCAATGTGGTCTTTTCTCCTGCTAATCTGCCTGATGCTCATTTCTTTGCTTCCACTGGCCTGAGAAGAACTGCAGAAGGATGAGGAATTTGCCTGCACCCTTATAAAGCCCTGAGGAATCTGTGATTGCCTTCCGCCTCCCAAATGCACCTGCCGTGTTCCCTTGCAGAGCTCACTGGAAGTTTCCACGCCTCCATTTCTTCTGCAGCACGTAGTGAGAACTCTAGCATTTTCCTTGAAAGTGCGTCAAGACTCAATGAGCTAATATTTGTAAGACACTTATCACTAAGACTTACACATGAGAAGCACCATATGTGCTTGTTTAAAAAAGAAAAGAGAGACGTGGTGATTCCAAAAAGGAATTATAAATGTTGCAGGCGGAATAATGGGAAAGTGCTGTCTGTGATTTCAGGAACCATTATGTAGACAAATAGCTCTCTCTCATTCCCCTTGCAATGGTTTTATCAATAAATTATGCTTAAACTTTTATCACATGATATCACATCAGTATTTTTTTTAAATGGGTCCTCCTGACAAGATTGAAATTAAATCATTCATCTTATTTTTAATTCAGAATTCTAATGATTCTTGGGCTAAATACATACAGAATAATTATCAGCCCTCCAGCTTCTAACGAAAGACCAGGACTTTTCTTCAGCAGAAAAAAGATAAATGTGGTGAAAAGTAACATGTTAAATGATCGGATGGAATAATGAGGTTAGTGCCCTGACTCAAGGTTGAGTGGATTCTGAAAAACACATTTCCTGACATGCTCTTTCTGAAATTGGGTCTCTGTCATGTGCTTGCCCCGAGGGTCAGGCACACAGACCAGGGTTTCAAATGTGAGGGTATAATCCAAATACGGGAAGAGATGAGGTCGCATTTGATTACCCCAATCCCCATCTGCCCTGAAATCTTTATTTCCCTTTTTCAATATTAACGGTGGTGACTTGAATGTGCAAAATAAAAAAATAGCCTAAGCCCACAGGTGCAGGCTGTGGAAACTTGAAATAGGTAACACTCCATCCTAACCACCAAATTGCCAAAACTCCACCACTGCTCATTGTTCACAGTTGAGGTGTTTTCATATACAGGACACGTCTTCCATATCAACTTACAAAGTAGGATGACTAAGAATGGGTCCCCCAAGCACCCTTTTTACACTGTTGGTGGGAGGAGAGTTGGTATGACCCTTCTGGAAAGCAGTATGAGGATTCTTAAAAAAAATGGAGAATGGAAATCCCATAGGATCCCCATGATCCCACATCTGAGTATTTGTCTAAAAAGCACACATGTACAGAAACCTCTGCACTCCCATTTTTACTACAGCATTACTGACAATAGTCAACAGGTGGAAACAACTTAAGTGCCCATTGTCAGATGATGGATCAAGAAGATGTGGGCTATTTACCCCCATGGAATACTACGCAGTCATGAAAAAGATGAAATTCCGCCATGTGTGACCACATGGATGGAACCAGAGGGGAGGCTGCTCAGGGATATCAGTCAGAAGGAGAAAGACAGACACCAGGTGATCTCACCCACAGGTGGAAGATCAAGAAACAAAGGATCAGACAAAAAAAATCAACCCTTGCACTCTGACCACAGAACTCAGGTCACCAGAGAGGAAGGACTGGGGCGGGAGCCAGCGGCGGTGGGTCCCCTGCACAGTAGAAAGGACTTTGGTAACAGGGTGATGGAACTGTCTTCTCTGGAATGGGTGTCTCTGGGAATCTTGTTCTCAGGCAAATTCCATCAGAGTTGTTGGTTCTGAGATTGCCCATCTCCCAGCCCCTCATTAAGGAGAATGCTAGGGTTCCAGGTTTTGCACTTCCAAGGTCTTAACTCTGTGAGTTCATGAATTCCTCCCTGTCTTTCATTTTATGCGAGAGGCGTGGTGACTGAATTATAGACACCTTGGCACCTTCGGGACACGGTTATCTGCCAATGTGGCCATGTCACGGCCTCTAGGAGTGTTTGTAAATGTCTCTCATCTGCATCCCCATAAAAGATCTGTGACGGCAATGACCTGCCTGGGAAGCTTCCCACATAGCTGTGCTTTGCAAACTTCTGTTTGTAATTGCTGGAAAAATGTGGACCTGTAGTTTTCCATTAAGGCCCCAATTTATCTCCCTATCACAGGCTGCCTAGTCAAGACAAGGGTTTAGAAGGAATGGTCTTGAAGAAGGTTTGATTTGGAGACACCCTTTAGCTGCATCCTGACAGCCCACAACAAAATGGAAATGGAGTGATTATCCTGTTAATTCAGAGCCAAAGCCATGTGGATCCCTGAATTGTGGGCTAAGGTTATTTCGACAGAAGACAAATAAACAAGTGAGGCATAATCACAAAGAAAGCAAACTGGTCGTGCAAAAGCCAAGTGGAAGAAAACCAAGGCCTGAGTTTACAAGAGACAGGAGACCAAACAAGATAAGAGAAAAGCACAAGAGTGACATTTAGAAACCAGATGACAAATGAAGAATGAGCACCCCTCAAACCCTGGCAACTCTCTTAATCTGCTGGTGATGGGGAGTGAAAAATGAAACATGGGTGGATTCCAACAATCCCCTTGTCAAGAGAGATGTTTCCCCCCTTTTTTCCCTTGAAGACATGAAAGTCTCATTTGAAACCTAGCATTTCTATGATCCTTTGAAAGTACTAGTTGGAGACACCAAAAGGGGAAAAAAAGTATTTTACAAAGTAGGGAAAATATTGAAGTCTGTCAAATAATCATTGGATGGAGGATGAACTAATCCATTCACGTACCCTCATTTTGTATAAATGATTAGAAACATTAATCAATAATCTATAATATAGAAAAGTAGGGTGTATATGTTTTGTGTTTTGAAAGGACGAAAATAAAGGTAATTCCAGTGGGTGGGGTATCTTGAGGACAGGGGTGAATGAAAGGACTTGAAAATCAAAAAATGCAATATCACAGATCACTATTTTTCTGATCCTCTCCAAATTCATGGAGGGAGTGTTCAGATCTCATCTCTCAAGCCATCCCATTGTTCCCACGTGTCTAAATTCTTCTCTCCAATCATAACTTTTCTCACTTACTTCCAGACAGAAACACCTGCTTCTTCTTTCTCCTGTATCATTTCTACACTGTGCTTGACTCTTCTTTTCTTTCCTTCAGCTTAACCCCAACTCCTAACACAGGAGAGAGGTCCCAAAGCCTCTTGGTTGAATGGAGAAATGAGTCATGCATCCCAAACTTATGGTGTTTTCAGATGTCTTATTATCAGAAGCTGATCGAATCCTCTTTTGCACAGCCAAATTCTTCAGGTACCAGGAATGAATCCACGCTCCAGAAAATGCTTTGCTTTGCAAGACAGAAGGAACATCATTTCATGTACCTGTTGGCCATCTGAAATGGAAAGTCCATGGTTTCCCATGATCTCACTTCTGGTCATTTCTCCTCAAACCATAAAAACACTGGTGTGCCCTGGTGGAGCAGTTGTTAGGTCAATCTTCTCCAAAGGAGCAGGCTACATATGCCTGGAATTGGGTCCCAGGTCCGGGGGAAACAACAAGGGTGAATAACTAGAGAAAAAAGCCTGCCTGCCTATTTGCTTTCATTTCTGTCTGCACCTTTAAAAAAATTAAAAACACAAATCAAAGAGATATCTGCACCCCTCTGCTCACTGAAATGTTATGTATGATAGTCAAGAGCTGAAAACAACCTCCATGTCCATCAATGGATGAACGGATTAAAAAAAGACATGGTATGCATATCCAGTGGAATACTACACAGCAATGAAAAGGAATAAACTCTTGCCATTTGCCATCACAGGCATGGACCTAGAGGGAATTATGTGAGGGAAATGAGTCTGAAGGAAGATAGGTATTGTATCTTTTCACTCTTGTTTGGTTACAGAAACCATGCAAACAAATGAACAAAACTAACCAAAAATAAGCTCTTAAGCTAGAAGACCGAATCATCGGTTATAGAAGGGGAGAAAAATTCTCTACAAGGAGTCAAATATGTGGTAAAGGGTAGGCTTGAAGTGAACATATTAGAGACAGAGGACACTCGTGGATACCTCTATCATTGTACCACAATGGATGAAATGGTGAAAATATGTCCTTACCTCTGTTGCTGATTGGTGTAGAAGCTGGGATTGTCCTCCGGGAAAGCATTTCAGCCAGATGCTTGAGAAACTGTGAAACTGTGGACAACATTCTCAGTGAATGCAGCTGCCTGTCCTCATCCTTAGGAGGGCCACGTCCCATCTCCTGGAAACTGCTGATGTCACAGACACACAGTCACAGCACTGTGACATCACCAGTTGGGACTGGGACCATTAGAGAAGTCATACATCCTTGGGAGTCCCATCCTGTCCAGTCCAGAGATCAGAGGGGGGCGCCTATTCCTTTGTACTGAGATATGTGATAGAAACTTAGCAGTGTGACATAGATCGAATATGAAGAGACAAATCAAAGGAATGTATGAAACAAAACCAACACTGGACACTGGCCATGACACTGAGGTTAGTAGAAGGGAATGGATGGTGCAAGGAACAAGGGGTGGTGGAGCTCACCGGACAAACTGGTACAACCTCTATGGAAAGCAGTATGGAAATTCTTCAAAAAGTTTAAGATGGAAATCCCATAGGATCCTGACATTCTGCTTCTGGGCATCTACCCAAAAGATACAAAAGCACCCATCCACAGAGATTTATATATCCCCATGTTTACTGAGGCCTATTCACAATAGCTAAGAACTGGAAACAACCTAAGTGCCCAACAGCAGATGAATGGATCATAAAGATGTGGTACATCTGTAAAATGGAATACTATGCAGCCATGCAAAGGGGAGCGATTCTGCTATTTGTCACAACATGGTTGGAACTAGAGGGGATGATGCTCAGTGAAGCAAGTCACAAGAAGAAAGACAGATACCAGATAACCTCACTCATAGGTAGAAAGCGAATAGACAAAACAAACGAGCAGATGAAACATAACCAACCTTGAAACCTTTGCAACAGAACTGAGGTGAACAAAAGGAAATGGGCTGGGTGGGACAAGTGGTGGCAGAGCCCACTGGACACTGGGGAAGAACACTCGGTGGAGGGCAGGGTATTGACATCTATCTGACAAAGGGGGAAACTGCACATATGGGGAAACTACACATATGAGTTTATTTTAATGTGTAAAATTAAAGTGAGTGCAATAAAAAAAATTTTCAAAAGAAAATGAGCAGTACAAGACACGAGACGTATATCCCACCCTCTCCTCCCCATGACTGCTGCTAGCAATCCAGGGTGCACAGAAATGGAGGAAGTTCAAGCAAAAGGAAACAAAGAATTGGATAGGAAAGATCAATTATTTAAATATGCAAAAAAAAGAAGAAGAAACCGATAGGTTAGTAGAGAAAAACACTGTTTATAGTTGACATCAGAGTCCAAGATTGGACACCCTCCAGAATGTGAGATGCTCATCCATGATACCACAGGTGGATGCGAGAAGAATGTCTGCCTCCAAGAAAGCCCTGTCTTTCTCATCCAAAGGGAGGATGTAGAAGAAGACATGGAAATTGGAAAACAGACTCATCTTGGCCAAGTTTGTGTCCTTTGCAAAATTCCTCTCCACACAGAGCACGTGGGTCACACTGAGGGACCTTAGTGACGTACTCACTCACAGCCACATTTCATCCCTGTTTCCAAAACGGATCTTCTTCCTAATCACCTTTTCCAGGGACCAGCGTTCCTTGAGTCCTCATACCAGTGGTGTTCCTCAGACACGCCGTGCTGTGGATGACCTTGACGGTTTGCAGGACGTCTGCTGCGGTGTTTTTGCAGAAGGTCTCTCAGTGGGGATTTGTGGGGGGCATGCTCCTTGTCAGCTGGAGCGCTGGGTTTGGGGAAGGGGCCACGTACCAAGTTATCACATCCCAGCAAACATGCATTTGGTCAAGCCGACAACACCATGATGAAACGTGAGCACCTGCCTGCAGGGGTCTTTGTTAGATTTCTCCTCAAGTGACAGTTTTTCTGTTTGATACACAGATGAAAACTCAAATTACCTGCAGTTGTCGTGCAGTTGGTGGCTGTGTGTCTCTCTTTAGCTCTGTCTTTCTCTGTCTCTGTCTGTCTGTCTCCCTCTAGCTCTGTCTCTGTCTGTCGCTGTCTCTCTGACTGTCTGTCTTTCTGTCTCTCTGTGTCTGTCTCTGTCTCTCTGTCTCTGACTCTGTCTGTCTGTCTCTCTGTCTCTGACTCTGTCTGTCTGTCTCTCTGTGTCTGACTCTGTCTGTCTGTCTCTGTGTCTGTCTGTCTCTTTCTCTGTCTCTCTGACTCTGTCTGTCTTTCTCTTTCTCTGTCTCGCTGTCTCTCTCTGACTCTCTTTGTCTCTCTGACTCTGTCTGCCTGTCTCTCTGTCTCTGTCTTTCTATATCTCCAACAGTGTTTTTGTTCATTCCTCTCTGGCACTTTGCTCCCATTAGGGATGATGCAGGAGCACCGTCATTAAATGGCTGCATTGAAATTCAAAGCCTGACTTCAGCAGTTCTCCCTCTGACTACTCTCCTCTCTTCGCTGTAGGAAACAGAAGGAAGGAGGACAAGAAATCTTTGCAGACATCAGTGGTTGTGGAAGATGTATTTCTAGGGCTGGAATGAGGAGGTCAGAAGAGGTCTCTTTGTGGAAAGTGTTGGCCAGATGTTACCCTGTTTCCTTCTAAAAAGTTGGTCACCAGGAACGCATACTTATTTCTCAGGAATGCTGATGGCATGGGATGTTAATGCAGTGGGTGCATATATAGCTATAAAACTGAATTTAAATATAATTGGATTGATATTTAACCGGCTACGTATAAAATTGGATATATGTATTATTGGAGAGAGATACATAATTTGATATATTATTTATATATATAATCGGACACATTCTTGGATATATGTATATTTGGACATATTATTGATATACATACTTGGATATATAAAATTAAATATATTATTGAAGACATAATTGAATATACAATTGGCTATATATATCTGGATACATATTATTGGATTTAGTGTTGGCTATATATACAACTGGATATATATGATTAGAAATGTTTTGGGCTATATGTTATTGGATGCATATATAATTGGATGTATTATTGGATAGATATATGTTTGGGTAGATATATATATAATTGGATAATTATTGGACATATATAATTGAATATATATAACTGTTTATATATAATTGGACATATTTATATATAATCAGTTTTATACATAATTGGATATGTATAATTTGATAGGTTTATTATTGATATATAATTGGGTAATTACTGGACATATATAGACTTGGATATATATAGCTGGTTATACATACAATCGGATACATAGTTGGATATATCATTTATATGTAGAATTGGATAGGTACATAATTGGATATGTATGTAATTGGATATATTATCCAATATATAGATTGGATAGATATATTATTGGATATATATGCTATTTGATAATCAATGGGATATATTATTAGAGATATATAATTGGTGATACTTATTATTGGATATATATATATTTGGATATATCATATATAAATATAATTGATATAGTTTATATATAGAATTGGATACATATTGGGGTATATACATAATTGTATACATATGATCAAATATGTATAATTGGATATGTAATCGGATGTATCATATATATAATTGGATATAGAATAAGCTATATTATATATAAAATTGGATATATTGTATATAATTGGATGTGTAATAGGACATATAATTGGATATGTAATTGGAAACATATGTATAATTGGATATGTAACTGGATATATTATATGTATAATTGGATATGTGATTGGATATAGAATCGGTTGTATTATAGATCTAATTGCATACATATACATATATAGTTGGATATATATTTGGATATATGATATATAATTGGATATGTAATTGGTCATATTATAGATATAGTCGCATATATACACACATAATTGGATATATTATGTGTGCAGTTGGATATATTATATATAGATACTTGGATATAGAATTGGTTATATTATAGAATGCATACATATACATATGCAATTGGAAATATTACACATAATTGGATATATGTGACTGTTTTATAAATATAATCGCATAGATAAACACGCACAGTTGGACACATTGTGGGGTACCCACCTTCCACACGTGGAGAGCCCCGAGGAAAAAACCCCGCGGGCTGCCCCTGCCCTAACCCGGGCCTGACTTGCAGGCGCGCAGAGAAGCAGCTGGAGACGTCACCCAGCCCGAGCAAGAAGGCCCGCGGCCCCTGCAAGTGGGACCAGCTCCCACAGACAGACAGACAGACAGACAGACGCACCGGGAATAACACAGTCCCAGCCGGGTGGGCGCTGAGCACCAGCGCACGGACCTTTGCAGGACCTGGGGGCCCCTCCTTCATTTCAGTGCAGGCAGGAGCGCACCGGGCGTCGCCAAGGCGTCTGGCGGCCGCTACCCTTGTCTCTGGACACTGCAATTTTGCACCAAGGAGCAACTGACCCCAGGCTAGAATGGGAAGGCTTCCCCGGGCTGGGCACCACACACCTGTCCGTGTGGGGGACTCCCTGCATCTGGCTTCACAGGACACTTCCAGACCCAAGTCCCCACAGCTTCGCCTCCTGGAGGAAGGACCAGGGACCTGTCAAAAACCCTTTGGTATGGACCCGAGGCCTCATTTTCGCTGCACAGCTTCTGGGCACTCACGAAATCCCTTCTTTCCCAGGAAAATGGGGAAGGAAAACCATCTCTCTCTTTACTAGCTGAGACCTTCTTTACCATCTCTTGACCCTCGTGCGCCCACCCAGAAACTGAATTCTGGCTAAGCTGGAGTGAAAAGAAGCCTGGCGTCTTTGCATACTTCATGAAAGTCAGAGTATTGTCCCTTGATCAAGGTGACAGGTCTGCATCCTCGTCCACTCACCTCTGGACGTAATGCATGCAGCTCACCGCACACAATGCAAGGCTGTCCTCATCACATCCTCTTTGCAGTCCACCTGCTGAATGGCCCACAGCATCGTCCCACCATCTAAGACTCAAGCGTCCATCCTCAGAGATTCACACCTGCCTCCCACTTGACGTTCCCTATGCCCATCGCTGTTGTTCCTTGACATCTTTGCAAATTGCTTGCCTTCTGGATGCTGGGACATTTTTCCAGCAGGTGGAGAAAATAGAATCCCACCTTGGAAATTTCAGCCCTTTGCCTGAAAATAGGTCTTTGGAGAAGGTTGGAAGCCGCATCACACACCAACGCACTCATCCGAGATCAACACCTGAATCGTGAAAATAAATTAACATTCATTAATGCCAACAGCTCAGAATTATATTTTTTACATGCGCTTTTATTTGTTTATTTGCCAGCCCAATGTCTCATGACATTGGAAGGCTTATTGGTGTTTCTGGGATTTTTTTTTTTTTTAAATCTATCCCACCTGGCCCATTTTTGCCCTGTCTGCTGAAAACCACAGACGGTAACATCATCGTCCATCCCTGTGACAGGACTGTGTCAGGCAGAGGGGGAACTGGTGTCTCTGAGAATCTGGCGAGAAGAAGAGAGCTAATTTTTAGCATAAAGATAACGATGCAGCAGACACATTCACCGGCAGAAGCGAATGTCTCGGAAGGACCCTTCCTCCTATCTGCAATGAACAGCCTCCAATGCAGAGATCGAAATCAAACAACAGCTAGGAAAATGCGTGGTCGTCTGCACAAACTACTTTCCAGGTGGAAGAGAGCATGATGGCTTGTCAAGGGACATTGAAAATCCATGCCGCCGCCAAGGACAATTTTGAAAGGATTTTGACTCATTTCTAGGAGAGCCCAGAACTGTGTGTTCCTCTTGCTGAGTGAGAATGGACGTTTGTCTCTGATGGTAAATGTGGAGTGAAGTGGACACATACCGAGGTGCACATTCAATGCCTGGAAAATCATGAGCCATGCAAACAAAAGAAAGAATAAAATGGCATGTCAAAGACCTGGGTTCAAGACCTGGACTGGGCGGTGGGAGGCGGGGAACCATTAAGATGAACAACTAAATAAAATAGGTGAAGAGTTTCTGCCTCCTCTCCCTTCCTGCCTGCCTACTCACCTTCATTTCTGCTGCACTTTTTCCTTTCCAAATCTCGGTGGGGGAAAAGCAATGAAAATACAAAAGTGAGTGAAAATAGCATAATGGACTCTATGAAAAAAGAAACATGATAGAATCACCTAGAATCATGCTGAATGCCTCTCATGTCTATAATCATTTATCTGTTTGCTCATATGTTTTAAGATTATGAAAACACCATTTAATGGTTGGAATAAACAGAGGACTAGTCCCGAGAGCTTAATTTGTCAAACTCATTAAAATGTATTTTAAGTGCCTGGGACAGGTCATATGTCTGTTTGGGGCTCTTCTTCTATTCTGGGACCTGCATCTCTATCGACTGTGGGGGAAAAGCCAAATTCCACGAATGCTCTTTGGGAATGCACACCCCATTCCTAGTCCCACGTGCAACCAGCTTTCGCTTTTAATGCTTTCTCTTCTTTTGCCCAGTTTCTGTTTAGCTGTGCCAGGGATGGATCCCTGGAGATTTCTCTTCTTTCCCTTGCTGACAATAACGGAATCAGTTCCTTCCAGCCCAGAGGCTGGAGAACATTCAACTTCCAGTGTTTGCAATGCTGATGAGCAGACCCAACCGGTCATGTCCCTGACGTGTCCAGCGTGGGGGTGAATGCCTGTGCCATTGCCGAGGGCTTTGCATGATAGGAAATCATGCCAGGAGCACATAGAAACATCCCTTTCTCCGAGGTCTAGAGGGATTTAAGCCAAGAAATCTGTGCTTTACAAGCTGTCTTTGCATTGCAGACACAGGGTGTTTTGGAAAGTGGATTTGCACAGGGGTGGGAGATGCATTCTGCTCGGTGCCCCCTTCCTTGGAATTTCCAGCTAACTTTGAAAAGCCAGGCTCCTTCTGCAATGCAATTGTGATACTCACAAAAGGTCAACACTCAGATGGAAACTTCTACACAGAACCCAAGTGTCCTCGGTGGTAGAGACTCAGACATCATTACCACCCGATCATCTATCGTCATCCATCGCTCTCTCTTCAGACACCTGGACTGTCGAATGTGACGATTTCGTAGCTCTCTGAAGACTCCTATACCCATCGACCCATTTCCAACTATATAGGACTGTGCATTTCCCGACCAGTAGAGAAACTCACTTGTATCAAAGTAGGAGAATTCGTCTGCATCCATCAGTGTCGTCGAAGCATCATGCCTTATTCCACAGCGCTCTGGCGTAATTTCCCTCCCAACGGCGACCTCCCCATCCTGCGAGGCTTGTGGGGTGTCTTCTCTTCCCAGACTTGGAAGCTTCAGTCCTCTTCTACATTTCTCTCCCTCGAGTCACCTAGTTCCAGACTCTCGCAGGACACGATCTGCGCAGATACTGCAGCCCGTGACCAGGGCTCTCAGCAACATAGCTGATATTACCTCTGAAGATGGAAGGGCTGGTCCTTCTTCATTCTGAGAATCACGTTTTCTCAGACCCAGAGAAACCCTTCTGGTAGTGACAGGGTGCAGATGAATCCAGGAGAATGAATTAAAGGAGAAGGAGACTCAGCCTTCCCCATAGTGAGTCTTCTTCCTCTCCAAGAAAGGAGAAGTCTTTCCTTTCGCGGTCAGTTCCTGTGGAATGTACGCCAACAGGGTGATGCTTTGCCTTTGAGTCTCTGTGCAGCGCAGCTGGGGGATGTTGAGAGCCTTTTCTTTTTCCCCATGGGGTCCGGGAAATCAGTTCTCATCAGCTCATCCTCTGGGGAGATTCTCCTGGGCGGTGGGGACGTGAGGGAAGGCAGGTGCTCATTGTGGAAACCACCCTGTGACGTGCCTGTCTTCAGGTCTTTAGTCACCTTCTGAAAATAATATCACCACCTCCTCTCTTTTTAATGGCCAGTCTCTATTTCATTTCTGTCTGCAATTCAGCGCAGATAAAGAAAACAGTGTCTTGAGACAGAAACACGTGGACTGACTGACATGCTGCAGGAGAGGAGACCTAGGTCACCGTGAACGTGTCTCGAGGTCCCACGTACAGAGCAATTCTCCCTTCCTTAATATGGGAGCTTCGTGGCATGAACCCAAGTCTAGACCTTTTCACGAGACTTCACCTGACAGTCCATGTCTTTCCTTCTTCCTCCCAGAAAACCCAGAAACGCACAGGGCATTCTAAGTACATTATAAAGAATGATTGTTCAATGGTTGCAACCTTGGGAAGTGACATCTACACCCCATGAATCGTTCCTGCTGAAAACTGACTCCTGTCTTAGTTAAACCCTGATCCCTTAGGACCATCTAACCATCACACCCTACGGAAGACACCTGCTTCCCTGTCCTGGTTTTCTAGTGTCAAAGTGGACTTTCCTCAATCTCCCTGTGCAGTGGGGGGACCATGGGTGGCATTGAGCTCATTTGTTTTTTCCAGATGTTGGATTCTCCAAGCCAATGAGCTTGCAGAAAGTATAAGGTAGGACTTGTCTGCATCTCTGTAAAATTCCACCCTGTGACTCTGGCAAGACACTTGTCCTTTGGATCCTATCATTGAAGAACCATGATCGACTGATCGCCACCATCAATGATGTTGATCCATCAGTGAAGGGACTGCCTCTCAAGCCTCTCATTGGAAACCACTCATTTGCCCTCTTTCTCAAGGTTCCATTGGGACGTTCTTCTAAGCCGAAAAGATGCTTTTCCAAGTCACTTTCCATTCACTGATTGCTTTCAGTGTGGCCTCCTGGTCTCTCATTTCTCTGGATACTCAAAGTCCCCAGTTGGAGCCGTGACAATTTCTCCCATTGTCCTTTTCTTCTTAAGGTGCTGGGCAGACAAAATCTGGTTCCATTGTGCTGATCACCCTTCAATTCTTCTTCTTCCAAGATGTCATCTCAGAAGGCAGAATTGGGCAATGCGTGCACACATTGAGAGCACCATGCCTGCCTTCATTATCATGTCCTCATCCGTAATGTTAACTCCCCATGCTGACCCTCAGAGAGCTGGTTCCAGTTTTTCCTAATCTATGTCATTTTCTGGGCACCCACCTTTGCCTTCCCATTTCCCCAAAAGGTCTTCGTTCCTCTTCTCACCCTGGTACCCTCTTCCCTCATGTGGACTTGAAGAATCCACATGGGGGATCGGAGCCAGCCCCCACCCTGACACTGTCTCTGGACCCCTGGGGTCTCCTCCTCACCCTCCTGGGACCCCTGTCTCTCTCAGCCCTTCCCTGGGCATTTACGATGGATTTCATCAATAAAGTAGGAAAGTGCAAGAGGAAATGGAACCGTTAAGGGATGTTTAAACTCTATCCACTGGGCTTACCTGTGAGTAAGATGTTTACCTCTCTTTTTTTCACAGCAAAGGAATGATCATACACTGTATTAGGTGCGGATGGTGATCATGGCTGCTGAAACAAAATCTCATATGAGGACATGGCCTTTGGGTCAAGGTGCTGAGAAGGCTTGGGTGTAGGCCCAGATCCAGATGGAAATGCAGCATAAAGAGCTAACTCAATAAAAATGCTTATTACTCCCCTCCTTTCCTTCCTTCCTTCCTTGCTTTCTTCCTTCTCTCTCCTTTCCTTCCTTCCTTCCAAGTTCCTTCTTTTCCTTCCTTCCTTCTTTCCTTCCATCCATCCTTCCTACACCTTCCTTCCTTTTTTCCTTCCTTCCCTCTTCCTTTCACCATTCTTCCTTCCTTCCTACACCTTCCTTCCCTCTTCCTTCCTTCCTTCTTTCATTCTTTCCCTCTTTCTCTTTGCTTCTTTTTCTTTCTCTTTTCCCTTGCTTTCTTTTCTTTATTACTTCTTCTTTCCTTCCTTTATTCTTTTTATCCTTCCTGCCTACGCTGTCCTTCCCTCTCCTTTCCTTCCTTCTTTCCCTCTCTGCTTCTTTTTCCTTGCTTTCTTTTTCTTTATTTCTTTAATTCTTCTTTCCTTCCTCTCTTCTTTTATCCTTTCTTCCTTCTCCTTCCTTCCTTCCTCCCTTCTTACACCTTCCTTCCTTTTTTATTTCCTTCCCTCTTCCTTCCTTCTGTCCTCCCTCTCTCCTTCCCTCCCTCCCTCCCTTCTTTCCTTAAAAAAATAATGTGTAATGACTCACACACAACTAAATCATCCCTCACATGATGTCCCAAACAGATGACCCTCACTGACAAATGCTTCTCCTATGCCCATGCAAATATGTATAAATAAAAGCATTTTTCATAACCAAAGACTCATTAAACATACAGTTAGCCGAGCATCAATTCCTAGCAGAAACCGCATTTCCGGTAACTGATGTCCGCTTGTTTGTTGGAACAGATTTCAGGGTTGACTGATAGGAAAGATAACTCATGTGACCTTTTCCATTTTCTGGCTAATGCAGCCTTTTCACTGAATGTGTTTCTGAAACCAAGAGCCTCCAGAGCTTGTCAACTGTGCAAACTTTACAAAAAAATGTAAATCTTGATAGTGACTTTATTTATGGAATGCTCTTCAGTATGCTGGGAGTTAGACAGCAGCAGAGAAAAGAATTGATGGGTGTTGCCTTCAAATTTTCTTTGTTTAAGTCCATGGGCGTCCTGGGTGAAAAATTCCTTGTTCTCCCAGGTAAAGAGTTTCCATCTCCCACATCCATTTTCTCTCTTGCTTTTGCTAGGTGATCAGAGAAAGATAAGGGCGATGATCATCTTCAGCAGGGTTTATACTGAATTTTTGATTCTGAGATCAGCAGATTATGTCATTTGGTAAGTCAACCCTGAAAGAGATGAGTGCAGTGAGACATCAAGATGAAATGAAGAAGGATGACCAGCAAGGAGAGGAAGGCAGACCTGAAAATTCAGTGGCTATCAGCTGGACAGCATTTCTTCCAGGGGTGAGGAAAACTCCTGAGATTCATCTCCCCAGCCACCAGCTCTCACCTCCACAGCTTTGATTTCTGTCCAGTTGGTGAGGACTCCCTCCTGAGTCCCCATAAGGAGGCTAAGATATCTCCAGAGTCATTGCAAATTTTGTCTCCAGATCTGCTTATGACCCACCCATTGAAGGACAAGTCAATTCTACCTCCCAAGAGATGTTCTCCAGTATCAAAGATGACACTGCCCTTTAACCTGTAAGAAATATTGGGGAAGAAGTTGATGTGTCTCTTGATGTGTCTGCTTATTTGTTCTTGATGTCTGTGCCATCCGGAGTCATTGACTGAAAAGATAATGCCTTTTTCCATGTAAATGTTTCTGAAAAAAAAAAAAAAAAAAAAAGATGGCAGAACTGAGTTCTTCCACTTTGGCTCGGCGTACTTCTAAGAGACGGTGCTGGTCTTGGAGGCAAGGCAGAACAAGACTCAGGAAGGAATATTACCTTTAGGACCGAGGAAGGTTGGGACTCCCTCTGTCTTCTGTGACCTTACCTCCAATGTTTCTGCAACCCAAGTTAGGTGTCAGCTCTCAGAAGAGAAACCGCAGGACACGTGGAAGAAATCTCCATTCTTCAGGCAATGTGTGTTCTTTGGAACCTTGCAAAGAGGTCAGCCCATGCTTTCCATGGAAACACAAAAACTGAGAAATGCAGACTCCCCAACAGAATCAACACAGCATGGGGTGGAAGCCTGCTGCAGCTGACTAGTATCTGTGGAACCTCCACCATGGCTGTTTCAGTCTTTTCCAGCAGGGACGTCTCCTTTCTCGTTCACAAGTGATTTGTGAAGATTGCAATGGACCATACTGGAAAGGCTTCTGGTAGACACCAGGGACTCGGGAAGCCGGGGTGCCCCACCTCCCGCCATCTGGAAAATGGAAGATGTTGATTTACTTCACTCAGATTCTCAGAAGTGAGGTCCCCGCATTCTGTAATGCTCATTGGATTCTGAAACCCAATCTTTCCATGACAAGGCTCTGACTCTGTAAACTTTCTGTCAACATCGGGCTTTTATAGATCGAAGTTCACTTGAGATCTTCACTTTCCTGACTCCGAGGAGACATTCTTCAATAATTAATGGATGCCAAAGAGATGCTGAATCATGATTGCTGGGAATGCACAAAAAGCAATCATGGGCTCTGATTTGAGAGACTTGTTTCAACAAGACCTGTTTTCCTGCTTTTATGGAGCATATATAGAGGGAGTTGTGTTCACAGACTCAGAGATGTCTGGGAACATCAGCCAAACATCTGAACACATCCTCTAGGAAAACAGAAAAGGGTTCTGCTGTATTTTATTTCTTAGTTCCAAACTCCTTCTTTGGCTGGCTTGAACAATGCATATTTATTTTCTTGTAGTTCTAGAAACCCAATGTCCAGGACCAGAGTGTCACACATTTGGCTTCTTATTGGATTGAGATGTTATGGGGTACAATTCTCTATACATTTTCCATGAGCCCGATAACCACTTTTTCTCTGTCTATAATCACGCGAGGGCTTCCACAATGATTCAGTCCATCACTACACCTCATTACAATGTCTTCCACCAAAAGAACTCAAAAGAGCTACTCTCTCGATGCATCTTGGTGGAGTAGAGGCTGGGTCTGCTGCCTCTGGCCAAGCACAATCCATGGACATCCCCGGGAACTGGGTTCCCATCCCGGGGTCAAGAGGGAACAAAGCAAGACCAAACAACTCCATAAAATAGTTTCTTCCTCTTCTCTCTTCCTGCCTGCCTACTCACCTCCATTCCTACATGCACCTTACCTTGAAAAAAGAAAGTCTACTCTCTGATTCTCAATTAGATAACCTAGTCTTGCTGAAGATGTTGACCAGGCTGTGAGTTTTTAAGCACAGGTGGTCAAAACATGTGACATGTGAGATAGAAGCAAAGGGAATGGGAGCGAGAGCAAGGAAGGGCGTCCATGGTGAGGGTTACAGTAGAGCCCTAGGATTAGGATGGAATTCGCAATTTCAGGGAAACCCGGCAATTCTGAGAGACAGGAATGTGTTTTTCTTGAGGGGATTTGAGTGACCAAAGGAGGAGCCATTGGACAATCACCTCTCCCTGTGGTTAGCCCTAAAGCTGTGCTCATAAAACGAAGAAGTAGGGTTCAGTAACAGGCGGAAGGATAGGTTGGGGAATGCAGAAATGCTCTTCCACGATGAAGCTCTACTTTACCTTCTGTCCAAGAAAGACCAACACTGAGGGGACCCAACTCACTCACCAAGAGGAGAAGAGATGGCGGATGCAAATACGCAGGAAAGGGATCCAATTTTCATCCAACGATGAGAGAATTGATTAGATTTCCTGCGTCCAAGGGACTGTCCAGCAAGTTACTTGACACCACACATAACAGCTGGACTGGAAGAAAATAAAGACTCACGGAGGAGAGAAAAATACTGAAAGGCTCTAAGCCGAGATAATAATGGAATTTGGTGATGACAGGCTGGACCAAGCCTTTCCCAGAAAAGGAGAGAAGCATTTATAGGCATTTTTATTGCCTCAGACCCAAGTCACTCTAGACATCATGGGTATAATTAGACATAATGCACTGAAGGAAGAAATATAAGTGACCTAAAAAGGGGGGAGAAAAATCTAGACTCTCCTCAGGAGTTTCTCCCCACAATAAATGCCACAGATGAGTTAAAAAGAATGCAGAGGCTTTAAGGAAAATGTTTGTAGGATGTCATTTGCCTGTTTAGTTCACCTGTGAAAAAGGGATCAGTAATGAAAATACCTACTGTTAGTAAATGTTTAAATAAATATATCACATCAACTCAATGCAACTCATTGCATATGAAAAAAAAAAAATGTCAGGTTACCCAACCTCCTTCCCTCCCTCCCTCTTCCCTTCTGGGAACCACAATTTTGTTCTCAGACCACAAGTGTTTCTTTCTGATTACTTTGTGCCTCACTAGTTTTGTTTCTTAATACTCCACAGATGAGTGAAATCCATCTGGTTCATTTGACTTAGCAGGAAGCCCCTTTAGTTCCCTCCTTATTGTGGCCAATGATAAGGTGTTGTCCTTTTTGTAGCTGTAGAGTATTGCACCGTGGATCCAGACCACAAGATCTTTATTCATTTGTTTGTCAGTTGGTATTTAGGTTGCTTGCAGCTCTTGGTTGGTGTTAATAGTGCTAAAATCAGCCTGGGGGAAGGGGTGCCTGCCTCTTTTTAAATTAGTGGTTTCATATTCTCCAGGTTAAGACCCAACCATGGTACGACATAGTTTCTGTTTTTCCTTTAATTTTCCAATGACTCCAAACTTCTTCACCTCCTGACTGTCCCATTTTACACACCCACCTACACTGCAGAAGACTTCCCTTGACTCCATATCCTTTCCCACACCTGCTGGTTCCCATCTTTTGAAGAACACCCATCCTCACTGGTGGCAGGTGAGAGCTCCTTGTGGTTTCGCTCGGCATTTCCCGAGTCCTCGGGGTGTTAAAACTACGCTCCTCAGAGAGCATCCTTCCAAAGTGGGTGTAGACAGGAGAGTGAGCATAATCATCCCCGAGACTGGAAATCAATCCATGACACCACTGACCACCTGAATAAGAGACATTTATTTAATGACTCCACGTGAATCATGAGGACGCTGCTTACAGAATGGCACTGCGGGTGAGGACAATGAATCCTTGCATCAGATGCCACCGAGTTATTTCCCCTCAAAACCACTGGAGGGTTTTTCAAAGAGTACGTTTCTTAGATGTATGAGTGACTGAAGATAAGTCTAATACTCTTTATCGAATCAGAGCCCATGTCTCTGTCATTTACTCATTACAATAGCAATCTTTGGGACGAATCTTATTATCATCATGGCTGAGTCATACAGAGAACTCCAAATGGGTTGAATTCCAAAGCACAGGTCCCCATGGCTTTGCCAGCAGGTTGCACTAAGATGCAAATGCGCGCGCGCACACACACACACACACACACACACACACACTCACACACACCCTCAATGTGAGAGGCAGGTGCACAGGAGACTTGGCTCATTTTCTCATTCACTCCCTTTAATGCTTTTATAGAAAAAACAATCCATGATCTGGATTCAACAGAGAGAGACGAGTCTGGCTGTCAGCGACGATGGCCAGAGTAGTCATCGGTCACGGGTATCAAGAGACATTCCTCTCCATATCCTGTGTGTGACCTTAAAAAGGGTCTACATATGGTTTGTCCATTGATCTACACCTCTGGAGATTCACTGGCACTGTTGCCAGTTCCATCGCTGCCACCTTCTCTGTTAATTCCATGGTAAAGGAACTTCCAAAAGCAACTTTCATCAGGATGCCTCCATGGTATCATCCAGTGTCAAATAACTAGCTAAA
Source organism: Solenodon paradoxus (assembly GCA_004363575.1). Taxonomy (NCBI): domain Eukaryota; kingdom Metazoa; phylum Chordata; class Mammalia; order Eulipotyphla; family Solenodontidae; genus Solenodon; species Solenodon paradoxus. The sequence continues at coordinate 35,546 of RJWH01004118.1, read as the reverse complement.
ATGTCAAATAACAAGCTACCCCCAAATTTGTCAATAAGCCCAAGGGAGAATACAGGTGCTTTCAGGGAAATCACAAAAGGGGTGGCCAGAGTGAGCAGCGCCGTATTTCCACGGTGATATGTTTTCTCTTCAACTGGAGAAAACAAAGTACGTCCATTTCACACCTGAGAGATTTTCTTCACCGAGTTGACCTAGATCCATTGCAAAATGTCTTCTTGACTACACAACTCAAGTCAGCTCTGGCATCATCAAGTGCGAGGGGCATGAGAAGGCAGCTGAGATCCAGCCTCTCGTCTGCCGCTTACAAAAGTGAAAACTTGAAATAGCTTAATAAGCAACCCGACTCTAATTTTATCTGGAGCTGTAAAGAGAGAATAACACTGACGGGGGTATTACTAACTTGTTGGTTTCTAACTACTTTTTTTAAAAATGGACTTCAGGAAAAGATGCCCTTCAGTATGTATCAAGATGTTCAGAGCAGTCTCCCCGAGGTGCTCAGGACAGTCTCCCCGAGGTGCTCAGGATGGTCTCCCCAAGGTGCTCAGTCTCCCCGAGGTGCTCAGGACGGTCTCCCCGAGGTGCTCAGGATGGTCTCCCCGAGGTGCTCAAGACGGTCTCCCTGAGGTGCTCAGGATGGTCTCCCCGAGGTGCTCAAGACGGTCTCCCCAAGGTGCTCAGTCTCCCCGAGGTGCTCAGGACAGTGTCCCCGAGGTGCTCAGTCTCCCCGAGGTGCTCAGGACAGTGTCCCCGAGGTGCTCAGTCTCCCCAGGTGCTCAGCACAGTCTCCCCAAGGTGTTCAGTCAGGTCTCCCCAAGACGTTCAGAACAGTCTCCCCAAGGTCTTCAGAAGAGTCTCCACGAGGTGTGCAGGGCAGACCTCAGACGGCAACAACACCTATCCCTTTAGTATGGAGATTATCTCAAACTGAGATCCATCCAGACCCTGTAGTGTCCCAAGAAAATTTTAGCACAGCCTGAATTCCCCAGAAGAATACACATTGGGGACCTTCTCCAGAATTAGCTTCATTGCCAGAAGTAGCTTCTTGGAGTACAGGAAAACATCTAGTCACAGGTCATCTATTCCTGAGCATATGAGCCACCCTCTGTCCTGGCCGTAAAAGTCACCTCCTCCCTCCTTGCAGCCCCAGGTCCCTACCCTAGCCATTCATTTGAGATTTATGCCTCTCTTTGGCCGCCTGTCTTTGGGATCCATCCGTCAATGTAGATTTCCCGTACACACCTAATTAAATTAGCGTTTTGCTCCTGGTAATCTGTCATCTGATAATTTGATGACTCAACTAGCTGGAGGAGAATTGATCAGGGTAGGGGGAAATTCTGTTCACTACTGTGACACAAGAAAAACAGCATCTGCTGAAATTATCACCCATTTTTTGGCATCCACTGTGGGCTAGGGTGTCAGCCTGGAAGATCTCTAAGCCCTTCTCAGGAACATTTGTGCAAGACTGAAATAACATGGATGCTTTTGCTAACTCATCCTTCTGGGTTATCTCTTCCTTTCTTGGTCTGTGTCCAAGATATTTACAAGTCTCTAAATGAAATGATAGCAATGCATGATTCCTGTCCAAACCAATACATATTAGGTCCATTGATGCGCCATTGATTTTTACCATGTAGATTTTGCCAGCGTCTTTTTTTTTTGGGGGGGGGGAGAATGTGTCAACTTGCTTAGACTGCACAGTAAGAAGTGAATACAATCACTTGGACAATCTTGCATTCATCTGTAAATTCATTTCAGCAAGCCTCAAAGCATCCAAGTGAAAACTGATTATTTTGCCAATCCTCTCATTCAATATTAACTGATATAAAATACTAGATGCATGCTTACTTTCTGTCTTAATGAGCACCGTAGCTGTTCCTGCTTCATACGTCCTCAGGACCCTATCCGCAAGGGGAGTGTGCATTTGCTCAGGAAATCTCCACTATTTGCTCACGGCAAACACTGGGCTCAGAGCAGAAAGGAGCAGGCATCAAAGAGTGATGTGCAGTTGCTAAGGAAAGGCGGGAAAGACCCAGAGGCTTCTTGAATCCTTTTCTTAGAGGAAGCAGGACTCTACAACTCTGATAGCAGGTACAACAAAGGATTTCCCAGGAGGGTCCAGAGACAGACCTTTGATAGCAGGGTGAAAACTAGCAGACACCTCCCTTCAACGCCAGAAGAGGAGTGGAAAACTTTCCTCCTCCCCAGTCTGAGAGCCAGCTGAAATCCTCCTCGTGTGAGTCCCCGCCTGTCTCCTTGAAGTCCCAGATGTCCACACCAGTCCTATCCAAGGACAACCATAGACCCCAGACCGAGTATGCAGGACATGCAGAGGAAGCCAGGGATGCTCAGAAATCCCCACCTCCAAACCCTAGAGACAGAGGACCAGCTTCAAGCCCAGCCTCGCTGCACCTACCATCAATAAACACATAAAACATCCATGCTTTTCTGGGTAACATCAACATTACAGAGCCCCGCAGTGTGGGTGACTGTTGGATTCTCTATAATCTATTGCATAGGAAAACACAATTTTGTTCAGTCTTTGCATGGTCCCTCTGCATGTACCTGTGACCCACCAGTCAAAGGATGCCCCACTGGCTTTCATGCTCTGCTTTTGGCATCTTGAAATTCATCATCATTTTTGGATCAAGGATCAAATTTCCTATTGCCTTGGTCCCTGAAAATGATGGAACCCATCCTGGTGTCTGCTGTTCCACAGATGATACTCAACATTCAACCAGCCAGAGCCGATGTTTCCATCGTGTCAAAGGCTGCAAGACCCTGGCAAAAGATCTTGGGTCCAAAACCCTTTTCATAATAATGGTCAGATGCTATTGCATTTCCCATGCCCCACCCACCCCCCGTTCCTCACGACGGGAAAATGTTCCAGACACTGCATGACATGTGATATTATAACAGATTGAATGCAGACGCCGAAATGAGAATCCAGCTGCCCCTGATCAAACTCACCAGGGAGATTTGCAGACAGACAAAACTCGGTTTCTAGAGAGTCATTTTCAATAAAAATGTGATTTATATTAGCCTGCAAAGGATTTATTAGATTATGTAGACATTTACTCTAGTAAGAGATAAATGCTTTAAAGGTTTCCAGGTTTCCTTCTATTTGGGTAAATATGGATAAGCATCACCCGCATGACAAGAGATTTCTGGAGGCTCTCAATCATCTTTTGAAAGGGGATGAAGGGGTCCCCAGAACAAAATCATCGAAGAAGGAGGTGTTAGAGCATCTTGCTCCTCTCCGCTCCCTTAAATAAAAGAAGAATCCTGAGAAAGGTCAGACATTCCCTCACAGAGGTAATGCATGTTGACTTGAGACTCTCAGCAACCTGACATGACCTTGAGGAAGACCATTGACCTTCCTGGTGATGGATGCTCCATCATTTCTAAACTTCAGAGACCAACATGCCCTCTGACAGACCTGTCAGAAGTTAACTGTTTCTCTTCTGTGTGCTTGGAAAAGAAGTCAAGGTGATAATCCTACATCAAGAGGAGACAAAGCAAAGGCAGAGACTCAACACAACCAACCCTGGGTCCCTGGGAAGAGAACAGAAGTCACCCCAAGGAAACAGGGTGGGGTGTTGGGAAAAACGGTGCTGGGGCCCGCGGACGGGGGTGAAGAGCTTTGGGTAATGTGCTGGAGAGCAGAGCGTGAGTTCATCTCCTTGAGGAATCTACACAGAGGTGCTGAGATGCTTTTTTCTAAAGCAGTCACCTGCATGAAAAATCTATAAAAAAATAGGATACTGCTCAATGGAAAACCAAAGCAAAAGCAAAAGGTGTTTCTATCCCGAGAAAGGAGATTAAATTTGTGTTGTGTCTAAGTGTGTTTTTCTGCACACACATATATACAAGTCAGATAATTATGGGCATAAAATCAGTGAGTCATGGCATTGCTAGAGTCTTCCAGTATCAGGACAGTGATGAGTAGTTGTTTTATGCCGCGACATCATCTCTCAGGGACTCAACAAATATTGACCTCTCCTGTATGCACAAAGCATTGATGGCGAAGAATGATACCTGATGACTTTTCTCTGCAGCTGAGTTTTGGTGTCCTCCTGTCTTCATGCATCACAGGGTGCACCTGTGACAATGAACTTTGTCAGAGCCAGTGTTTGATGGGGCTGAGTCTTGCAGGGTTATCACAGCCTTGGAGAACCCATGCACCAGATTTTATGCAGCAATGTAGTCAGCGGACACGTGAAATTTCTTCCCTCCTAAGAAGAGGAGAAGGAGCCAAATGCCGCTACAGATGGATACTCCCCTATTCATATTCAATCAGGTCTTTTTTAAGCTCCAATGTGGTAGATTCGTTTGGACAGAATATTTGGTCTATGCTGTGAAAAACTCTTCTGTAGCTTGAATGTTGGTCATTGAGGAAAATGGAGCACTAACTTAGGAAAAATAATAAGCCGTCCTAGGAAGTCAAAGTCCAGAAAATTTCCCCTAGTTTTCAACTCAGACCAGAAAATGTCCTTTAAAATTAAAAAAAAAAGTTCAGCTCTCATCTCGGTGACTCTCCCAAACTAGGGTTTTTGGTTATCTGTCATGCAGAAGAAACAAGCCGGATAAATCTGAGGGTTCGCCCAGGAAAAAATTGTCTTCATTTGTATCTGAAAGTGCTGAAAACCTGGTTCTATTTTATAACACATAGACATTGCATAGGGTGATTCTCTGAAGAAAGACGTGCACCTCCACATTTTGTAATGAAGCTTTAAATGATTTACATTTTATTTTCCCATCTCTGCACCCAAAGACTGGATTAAAATTTTTATCAGCTTTGCTATCCGACACTTTATGCAATTACCATCCTCTGGGATACTTTTCTCATTTTATTCTTCCTTATAGAAACACTGCCAGGATCCCACATGGATCAAGTCGAAGGATTTGACAACCAGACCATTTTCTGCTTTACAACTCTTACAAATATTTGAGTCAGAAAATGCACCGTGATGTCTGGAGGGAGGAAGGCAGCTGGTAGAACAGGGGGTATATATTGCTGGGGACCACTTTAGAGAGAATAGAGACATACCTGCATACTTGCGGGGAATGAATGCTTTTGAATGGCTGGCACCATCTGAGATGTCCCCAGCTCCTTGGCGTATTTATCATAACACACATAAAACACATCATCAACAGTGGTAGGACAGAATATCCTCTTTTAGCATCTGCCTGAGTGTGTTAAACCTAACAGCATGCAAATTTATAGGGTATGAAGTCCTTTGTTACACATTAAAGTTGGCATCCATCCACATATACCCTGGAGAGAGAGAGAGAGAGAGAGAGAGAGAGGAGAGGGAGAGAGAGAGACCAAAAGTTTGTAGGCGCTTAATGGACCCATTTTCTCCTTCAATCAAAGACTTTTCTTTTCTTCAGGTGTCTGAGGATGGGCATACTGGTGAGAGACAAGCTATTTTAGGAAACTTTTATAGAAAATTCAACAACTAAATCATTACATAGGATTCCCCATAAGGAGGAAGAGAGCAGATTGAATTTCCTTTACATGGAAGACAATTCAGGGGTGCAAGCAGGCAGCCAAAATTCAGTCTGATAATGTGACAAGTCTTTGAAAGCAAGAATAAAGACTTCCACGCTCCTGTCCATGTCATATAAAAGGAGCTTTCTATCTCTGGATAACATCGTAGGCTGACAAAGTAACAAGGAAGAAGCTGTGTTGTGATAAAGAATTAAGGACAGCTCACATCATTCAGTGTCCTGTGAAGAAAATAAATACGCATGGGGGTGGGAGACACAAGAGAAAAATGAGGTGTTTTTTTTTTAACCAGCAAGACAAGAGCCTCAACATAAAAATAAACTCTTGTTTCCTTCCTCACCAGGAGGCAGCCACATGGGGAACTTGGAACTGCGGACCAAGACCAGATGGTAGAAGAATAGAAGCCTCCACTTGGGACATGTCCTGGAACATGAAGGCATGGTCTTTCCAAGATGTGGAAACCTGAACCCCTGTGGCATGACCAAAACATCTCCTTCCAAATCAGCTGTGACTGACCTGGGATCCTTTATCTCTTTCCAGAGTGATTCCAAGATACGTCCTCCTCCCGCCCCCAAATAAAGAACGTACTTAATCTGGGGAGAGAGAAAAGGAACCCCAGGTTGAATGAGTCAAATGGCAGGGTTGATGGGCACTAGAAGTCTTCAGCAGTTCTCGTGTCATCTGCACACACAATGAGGTGTGGATCTATTATCCTGGAAAAATCCTGCACTGAGGCAATCCCCAAAAACCATGAAAAAAAGGACAGGTTGGGCCAGACAGCAGAACAAGTTGGGTTCCCACAGAGATGATGATCTCTCTGAGCAATTCGATGTCTCTTGGCATCTGGTCTCTCTTAAAACAGATTACACCACAGGTCAGTCCAGTCTACATGACCTATGCACATACATGGTCCAACCCATATGACTCTGTTTGCAAGGTGCATTTCTGGATATTACTCTACCAGGTCACTTCCTCTGGAAACACACACGCTTTGATCAGCCAACATGTCTATAAACTCTAAGTTCTGATATTCATGCTGAAAAGAACTTACAGTTACAGTTTGGGGGTACGACACCCTAATGGGAAGAGGAGAAAAACAGCTGATGTTTTCAAACACTAAACAAGGAGAAAAGGAGGAAAGTAGCAGTTGGCACACAATGCAGAAAAAAACACTGAAAATAAAAGCAATCAAGTGTCTAGAATACATATGAAGTAGAGCACACAATGCTGACATTGGGTTGAACACAATCTGATGAATTTCTGAGGATAAACCAACAACTTTTGGCCCAGACTTGTGGGATGAAAAAAACAAAACAAAGCATTAACAATGCTTGATCATTGCAATTTGTCTGATATGTTTTTCCCATGATGACTATCTTCACGGCAGTCTGAGGTGGACCATGAATTGAGTGGAAGATGCGGAGATTTCTCAGAGACCTTCTACCCCACCCATCCCACACAGCTTTCCCTGTTTTCTGCATCTAACACCAGAGGGGACATTGGTTACATCAATGAACCTGCATTTACACCTCCTCATAATCTAAAGTCCATTGCTTTCATTCTATGGGTTGGGGCAATTGCGCAACGACATCTAGACATGTAGACCGAAGATTTTTTCGAGTCCACCTTCAACGCTGGACAGAGTTTCAACAAACTCCCCAACAATTCCTGACTTCTGTATATTCCCCTCTCGTGCAAAGTGGCAATCATTATGGAAGCCCACTTCTGTGTCTTCTCTAGGTGACGTCAACATCTTGATAGTAGACTTTCTCTGAAGGTAACTTTGAAGACATTCATAGTCCACCTGGAAGGTTTGTATGAACTGGACCTTTTTTTTCCTGAGAGTGACCTCAAGTTGAAAACCAGCAGGAAGATGCATTCTCAGTCCTACAGCTCCAGGAAATGACTTTGTCACACTTCTTCACAACTTGAAGAAGGAGGGGAATCTTTGGAGTAAATTCACCCCCAGTCGAATCTGCAGATGAGACCCCAGTGCAGCCTTGCTCAGTATTTTTCAAGGTTCTTTTTCCCATTGACTGTTGGACAAAACCACATGACAATAAAGAACCAAAGTGCTCATTGTCTAAAGAAAGAGGTGTGAGTTAGTACTCTACAGTTCATCTGAAGGAAAGAAGGAGGGTGTGGCAGGATGTTTTAAAACCATAGGTGGTAAAGGACATAAACTGGGCTGCAGTGGCGGGGCGAACCCATCTCAGACATCATCAGAATTTTGAGAATTGGGTGGAGCATTCCGGGAAGAGGGATTAGCATCAGTGCTTCCCATGACGTTGCTCACATAGGGTCTGTCCTGGTGCAAAGGGCTGTGAGTTCTGCTGTGTTCATGATGACAGGTTGGTTAAACTGAGAGGAAGGCAAGGAACTGCATGTCGTCTGGCTGCAGAAAAGACCCCTGAGGTTCAGATCTCACCTCTTTGGTGCTCACCTCTCTAGTAGCCTGAGCTCCCACATGATGTTCTGGATGAATCACCTGCAAGAGGAAGGTAAGCAGAATTCATGAACTGAAAAGTCAAGACTGTGCATCCTGGAAAGGACGTTATCTTGGTGCAAGGTGTCTTCTCATGCTGAAGCCACGTCCAACACTAAAACAACTGCAGCGTGAATGAACTCAAGTTCGCTCAGCAGCTACCAGGAAGGGCGAGGACTCTGAGCCTCCCTGGTTCCACCTGCTGGGCACTGCTGACATGTGGACTCTCCCGGCGTCTCAGTCTACTCATTGGAAACGTACAGATGATACCACACAGCGTTAATTAACTAAAGTGTACATGAGAAAGACCCCTCAGAGGGCACTGAAGACCATTCTCCACGCCCAAGGTCTTCATCCATGTGATTTGGATCCCTTTCCGTCTTCCCAGAAGTATTAAGGGACATTGTTAATCAACCACGGCCAACTTAATTATGGTTCTCTTGAAAAGACAAAGAATCTGGTGCACGCCATTGTTTTCCTTTCTATCGTCTTCATTACTCTTCAAGGGACTAACACAGAGCATACTGAGTCCCTGGGAATCAGTTTGTGGGTGTCAACATGGAGCACCCCAAGTCCTTCGGAACTGGTCTGTGGGTCCTGACACAGAGCACCCCGAGTCCCTCAGAACTGTGGGTGCCAACACGGAGCACCCTGAGTCCCCCAGTCTCTGTGGACACCCCACTCTGACAGGAAGAACAAGGATGGGGGAGGACAGCCCCACAGACAAAGGAGAAGCTCCTGTTCTTCTCACCTTGTCGCCCTTCCCTTCAGCCAAGAAGCCACCTGCCACCCCGGGGCCTCTTCCACCTGCTCCTCCACCAGAAAGGTCTCCTCTCTCCGTTCTCTAGAAGAACGTAGAAATTGGAGTTATTGATCTTTATCTTTAGAGTGAATAAGGATGAGTCATTCCTCTTAGCCATGCAGAGACCATCTCCCCTTTCCCTTGAGACCCCAGTTCCCCTTCCCAGCTCAGAAAATTGATCATCTCTCTGCTGCAGACACCTCAGAACATAACCCCATGCAGAATCTCCATATGTCTGTGTTTACATTTGGACTTACTAATTGCACCTAATATTATTTTTCTGATTCCCCCAGGCTGCGAAGAGCCTCAGAGAAATGGGGTTGCTTTTCCTCTGAGTCCCACACTCTGGTGGATAAGGAAGATAGCTGAGACATCCCTGAGGTGGGAGGCTTTCCGTAGAAGGGGTTGGCTATCTCCTCTGTCTCCATGTTTTGTGGTCTCCAAAACTGCAAGGCAGAATCTTTTCTGCCTAGGTTAGACTCCTTCTTTCAATGGTCCACCCAATAATTCTATAAGGAGAATACCATTTATGCCAAGCACAGTGATGGACTCTGAAGATTTAAAAAAAAAAATGACTGATTTTTCCATTGTTCAAAGAATAAAGATTTTGCTTTGATATCATCTTGGATTAGCAACAAATCTACAGCATAGCAGCTAGAGGTCGAGCTGAGATGTCCAGGGGCGACCTGCAAGGAACCATCATTCCCAAATTGGAAGTGACTGATGAGCGATACTGGAAGGGATAAACTCCCACACTTGTGGGACAAAAATGGCCAGCCCATCGTTGCATGTTTTCCCAGGTGGTGATTTACGTCACTGTGGCCAAATCTTTCACTGATATTCAATCAATTTTCAGAGCAATGTCACCTTAGCACCTCTGCTCTTCAAGAAAATACGTCTAAGACAGAGTGTGCCCCATGATTAGAAAATCAATCTCACTGTCATCTAACCCCTTCCACTGCACTCTAGATAATTAGTGTCAAGGAATGCCCTTCTTTCCATGGGTATCATCTTTGCTCCAGGAGAAAAGAGTCATTCCTTTTTTTTTTTTCCTGGAGGAAACACAGCAGAGTCTTCCCCTCCATGAACATACCTGACAAACAAACCTTAAATGCCGATGATAATTTCTTTAAAAACCACACTTGACAAGATGCATGGAGGAGACCTGTAACTTGAAACCATCCGCAGAGAGAGATTTCAAATACTGAACATATTTTCCCTGCAAACTATCTTTGATGGTCCCCAAGCTACATAAAGGCCATTGAAGTATTTAATCCCCAAGCTCAGCCAAAGTGGGTAAAGAGAGACATCATAACAATTAGCTGTCCACGCCTCTAAAACAGAGAAAAGGTAAAAGCATCTTGCAGAGACCTTCTCAGGCACCTTGAGGTCCTAGCGATTTCCTCAACAAATTCGGATTCCATGAATGAATGGAAGCCATAATCCAATGGCCAGCTGCCTAGGCTCGAATGGAAGTTTGAGATTTCATGGTCATAATAAGATGTCATCGGCCATTTTCCTTTTATGGAAATGGAGAAACCCTTTTTGAAACCAAATGATTGAAGGAACATGAGAGGAGGTAGATCCTCATCTTGGATTCCAAGCAGACCAATGGCCCTAAATTCTTCTTTTCATGCGATGGGCATCGCAGACCACACAGGTCCAGTCTCCAATCCGTGGAGCAATGGTATTTCCCATCCTTTTCTCTTAATCTTTGGATCCAGCTTTGCCTATCACAGCTCGCAAACTATGATCACTGCCTGTCTTTCTCTGTCATCTCCATCAACTTTCTTGAAGAATCTGGGCCATCAACACACAGTAAAAACCTTGACATCTCCCTGTTCTAGGAGCACATGGGGAAGCGCTCGTTTTCCCATTTTAACCCACAGTTTAAATTGCCCTGCCAAGTTTACAAAGATTAAATCATAACTCCCAGGAGCAGCCACGATCTGGAGCTTAATGAAGGAGAAGGGTCTGCTGAGATATATATCTTTTCTTTTGCTCCCGGCCAAAACAGCTCGTGGGGGCCCCAACTAGAACTTCTTAAAAAGAGAAGAAGTAAAGCAATAGGATAATAGGGAGTTACATAACTCTGTGGGTTATTTTTAGAATCATTTCCACGGTGTGAAAAATAACCGAGGAAAGAATTAAATGAACAAGGTGCGTCTAACTTCCTAGTAACACACTGAGATCAACAACGAGCTGAGGCTCCTGGTGGGCACAGAAATCCTCTCCTGAGACCATCCTTCTTCAGCATCTATGTCTTAAGTACACACAAATGATCGTGCTGCTTTCAATCCTCCCTCCCTTCCTTCCTTCCTTCCTTCCTTCCTTCCTTCCTTCCTTCCTTCCTTCCTCCCTTTCTCTCTTCCTCCCTCCTTTCCTCTCTTCCTTCCTCCTTTCCTCTCTTCCTTTTATTTCTCTTGTTCCCATTGCTATATCATTTTCAGAATATTAAATTTTCCTTGAAATCTCTATGTATGTCTCAGCACCTGCTCCAGCAGATCCCAGGGCCCTTCTCCCCTGATGGGCTCCTACTTCCTTCCCTGGTCCCTCCTCCCTCCATCCCTGGGGGCTGCCGTCTGCATCCTGGGAGCTCTATACTTGAGATTTATGTCTTTATATCCACGTGGAGTGAGACCATCCCGCCTTCTCTCTCTCTTTCTTTCTAGCACGATCCCTTCCATTTCCATCCAGCGGGTGACAAAGGAAACAATGCCATCTTTTTTTTTCTGGTGGAGGGTCATCATGCACACTGACTGAGGGGCAAATTCAGTTTCCTAAATGCACCGAGCAATGTGATCTGAAGGACGAATGCTAGTCGATGACAATTAAAATGCACTCGCAGAAAAACAGGAAAGAGAATTTACATGTCCAAGCCTGAACCCACAGCAACTCAAAAAATGACCCAACTGGAAAAGATAACTCAGTCAAGGTAAGGATGTTACAGGGAATACACATCCATGTGCCTGGGTTTCTTTGAGAAGGTGGAAGCTTGGATGCAGAGACCAATACACAGGAGAAGGTCATGTGAAGAAAGATTGGAAGAAGATGTTCCCTAAACTAAGAACATAGAGAGGAAATGCATTCTGTCCTCAACCTTCAGAAGGAACCAACCCTACACGCACCTGGACCTTGGAATTCCAAGCTTCAGGAATACATGTCTATGTGGTCACCCCCCTGCTGACTGGGAACTCTAGCAGAAAAATGCAGCCGTGGGCGACCAGGCTTAAGATGCATCCACAGCATGAACCCCCAAATTTCAACAGACCTGAGAGACACAGGAATAGATGGAGAGATACATTCACACATAGGTGACAGGTAGACAGAAAGATGCATGCATATATGCGTGTGTGTGTGTACAAATGGATGAAAAATTCTCTTCCTCTCCTGATAAAAAAGACAAGTACAAATCAAAACAGCCCATGAGAATCCACACTTAACCTTCACATCAACACACATCAAATTTCCATCCCAAGCCAGCCCTCTGGTGGGGATGGCACAGACCTGCTAGAACACAGAGAAGGAAATGTGGCAAAGCGGATTCATCTCAAAAAGGCACCTAAACAGCCTGAAATTCTATTTCTGCTAACACGCCCTGGTTGACGCACTCGGTGCAGAGAAATATGTTTCACGGCGTTTCTGTGGTAGAATTTTTCCATCGTAGCACCTTCCGAGGACCCACACAAGGCGAGATGACTCTTGACAGCAATTTATGGATGGAATAATAGGCAGTCGTGAAAAAGGCATTTGTGAATGTGTGTCTATGCACAAAAATCCTCTTCTACTTCTGCAGATTGTTTCCAAGGATGAGAGGAAAATACTGGAACCGCACTTTCCTTTTCAGTCCTGGTCTCAACACCTGCTGTTGCAGAATGACTCATTCTTGCTGGTGCATCTTCGCACACTCCTGGGCTTTTGACTTTTGCATGTGATCTCTGACTTTGAGGAGTCTTGCATGAGCTCACGTCCATGAATACAGGCTGGAGCGGGTGCCCCTGTAATGAAATCAGTGTGGTCACTGAAGGAAAAGTTAGTTCTCTACAGAAGAGGTGAGGAGATTTTGAGTTCTGCCAGACGGTTCTGTTTCTTTCTCATTCTCCTTGGTCTCCACTGAGGCTCTTTCCAGCTAAAAGCTGCTTCCAACTCGCCTCATTGTAAGATGAATAATGAGTTCCTTTGGAGACAAAGAAAATGTCAATCTTTCCTTGAAGGGAGGAAATATCTTTGAAGCGGCTCCTCTGAATAGGGAACTCAGGATAATCCCCATCTTTTACATAACAAACGTACCTGCTAAGGGCCGGCTCCACTGAACCAGAGTCCCACCAAAGGGTAGAGAGGGATGCATTTAATTACCCAGCACCTCTTTAAATCCAGCCTGTGCTTCACAAGAGGGAATCATAAAGAGTAATAAAAATAGGGAACCCCCCCCAAACCCCACCTGTTCCATTCACCATTGTCTATGCAGGTTCTAAAAATTCTCCCAGGAAGGATGACAGACTTAAAATAGTCTCAAGTGCCAACCATTTTCCATTCTGCTGCTGCAAAGACAGGCTGTGATTGCGAACACACATCTGAGCTACAGACGACAGGGGGTGGGGGGGCGGAAGGTACCCCACTTTTCTTGGATGGAGCTCCACAAGCAAAATCCAAGACTCGTCTCAGAGGACGGGGTGGCCATGACCGGAGAGGGCAGTGATGGCCTGTGAACTGGAACTCACCGTGTTTTCAATTCTGCAGAGCCTGTGTGTCCATCAGACCCCGGGCCACGCGTCCATATCCAATGCACTGACGTGTTTCTGCAGAACGAGGAAGGCCGACAAGCAGACGTGGCAGAATTGGGAGGCAGCTCTGCTCGAGGAACGGAATTCCTCTTTGTGCCCAGGATTGAATGTCGCTGGGCAATTCAGGGAGCGTGGCTCTCGGAATCCGGAGCCCAGCTCCACGTAAGAGAGGGACTCCTGAATTCCTCGTGGTGACGGGAGCACGTGGTTCCACGATGTGTCTGCTGAAGACGTCACCCACCCAGCTGGGCAGGAGAGCTGAGTTGTACACGGAATCTGTCAGGTGCCATGAAAGTGAGCCGACGTCTTCAGATTGGACAGAAATGCAGTCCCTGGAATCCAATCCACACCACACTTGGAGTGAAGGTCGACAGAGCAGGACAAGGGTAGAGGAAAGCTGATAAGCTGCGTGACGGGTCCACCAGCCAAGGAGCTCCAAAGATTTCCGAAGATTCCTAGCATCCAACCAGTTGGTGGGAAGGGTGGGTGGTTGAATGGAGACCTTCAAGGGTGATGCCCTTGGGCTGAGGATTCCCACATCACTGCCTCCTCAGGACCTCAACCCTCATCAAAATCAGACCATCCTGGAATTCCAGTGGATCTTTCAGACCCTCCCAAATTCCACTCTCATTTTCTCTCGCTCCAGTATCTCTCTTTCAGCCACGCTTTCTCCCAGGTGGATCCCAGATCCAGACGCCCTGTGACTGACTCTCTTCCATCCAGAAAAGCTTATCTGCTTATCCAAAGGGGGAAACTCTTTTCAACCCAATTAAAAGATCAGCTTCCCCCCAGGCACAGGGGGAGAAAACCTAAAAATGCTGACGAGCCATCAAATGGTTCTTTTTTCAAACCTCCAAGGACCAGGAAAGTTTTCAGAAATGATGATGGTCCAGTTTGGGTGGCCACCAAGGCAGGACTAGACCTTCAGGGTCCCCAGTAATTCTGGCTGCGTCTAAGGCACGTTGTTGACCTAGGGACAGGACTCTGCGAGTTTCTTCAGGAGAATAGCGGAGCGAGAATTCAGGCAGACACGAGGAGCAGAGGTATTTTTGAGAACACGGTTCTGAGGTGTAGAAAGAGGCAAAAATGAAAGGCAGAGTCCCAGCATTTCCATGGCATGACTTATAGATCTTTTTCTTTTTTTTTTTTTTTTTCTTGCTTTCCTTTCAGTTCAGTGCTAGGCTGTCCCAAATACATCTATTTAGGTCAGGAGCTAGTTTCTGTGACCATCCCAGCAGCAGGTTGACCTGGAAAGATGTTTTTTTTTTAAAGGCCAAAACCCAGGTCGAGCTCACCGAGGCCCTGAAATTGCCCCGAGAGCAGGTGGGATTCTCGCCCTCTGGACCCGATCTTAAATGCCCCCCTCTCCCAACACCAGCGCTGGGGTCTTGTCCTCAGGACGGTGTCGGCTCTTCCTGGGAGACCACAGTATTGACTGCTTTGCACCAAGTTGCTGCACTGTTCTGAACAGTATTTGGCTTCATCTTCCTCTGCCTGCAGGGAGGATATACCCTTGAACTCCACGACGGGCAGCAGCAGATATTTTGGCAAAACTGCCCATGGTGGACCAACTTTGATAACCAACAGGGAGGAGATCTATCATCCGCATTGGCCACAGAAAGGCATGAGAGGTCGAGAAAATATTTCTGGAATTCTTCACTGGTTTCAATAAACGTACATGGCGCCCCCTGGTGGAGCAGCGGTTGGGTCCATCGCCTCTGAAGGAGCACAGACCACTTGCTCCTGGGTTTGAGTCCTGGGTAAGGCGTGGAAGCTACCAGTGTGCACAAGTAAATAAAAATAAAATGAAATGCTTCTTCCTGCTGCTTCTCCTCCTCTCTTCCAGCCTTCAGTCCTGTCTGCCCCTTTCCTTTAAAAATGTTTAGTGAGGATGCATGTTTTTCTTTGCTGTGAATGTTCTAGAGTTATTACCTTCTCTGGGATTATCATTCAGATTTTCTCTGGTGACCAGACACTAGAGCAGACTGTGCCTTTCGCAGTCCCTCCAGGTCTTCTCTTATTATAATATCGCCTCAAATAAGGGCAGGCTCTGCAGCTGGCTTCTAGCCAAGGATGGACCAGCAAGGGTGCATATTCTAGCTAGATTAAATGTCCCCAAATCACTCAATTCTGAGATTGTGCGAAGAGAGATTTTCCTGGATGGGCGGGTGAAAGTCTTTCCTGGGAAATGAACCCTCTGTGCACAGGGACATTCTTGGCAAATCTGATGACGTGGTGTCTCTATGGGGTAAAGAACTCTGGGGGCCTCCTAAGGTCTTGGAAAAACTGGACCAGCAGGTGACATATAGCCAACAAACAACAAAATTTCAGAAATTGGGTTCTTCCCCCTTTGAACCTCCAGATGAGAACATAGCCCGGCTGCTGCCTTGAAATCAAGGACCCAGCTAAATAATATCTTTGATTCATAATATCTAGGGGATAATAGATACATATTGCTTTAAACTTTGCTTTCATTTCTTTAGCACCAGGAGAAAAATGAATACAGTATCTGATCCCACACTTTTTACCAAGTGTATCCTCTTCAGAACTGCTTCTAAATTAGCTGTGGAATCATTCACTCATATTTTTAAAGCTGGTCTTTCAAGCATTGTGTCTGCAGACAAGGAACAT
This sequence comes from Solenodon paradoxus, assembly GCA_004363575.1. Classification (NCBI taxonomy): domain Eukaryota; kingdom Metazoa; phylum Chordata; class Mammalia; order Eulipotyphla; family Solenodontidae; genus Solenodon; species Solenodon paradoxus. The sequence goes on along the minus strand of RJWH01004118.1, from coordinate 19,335 downwards.
ACAGAAATGATAAAGGCAAAGTCAGTGATCTGTGGTATGCATTATCTAATCTAATTTTAGGGTTTCTTTTATGTGACCCATTCTGATTAAAAAAAGTGAAGTTAAGGAAAACGAAGAGGTTCTTTAATTTGAGTCAAGTCACTTGGGTGCCAGGAAAAGTCGTCACGAACCCTGAAGACTAGCATTGTTTATTATAACAGTGGTATAGACGAGAGCCTTTGAGCAAATGATGACTTTGGGAGCTTTATCCAGAGAGGAAGGGATTGTTTGAGATTTGGATGCAGGTCACGGTGGTGGTAGTAGACTCTACAATTCTCTCCTGACCAAGTCATGAAGCCAGGACCTGATCCATGATTCTCTTGCTCTGTCTGGATGATCTCTTAATCGTCGTCCCAGCAGGGGAACTTCTGTTTGTGCACATCAGGGGTTGCTCATTTATTCAAGGCCCCTGACATTGTAATAGAAGAGAGAGAGGGAAAGAAATCAATGCGTTCACTTCCAAAATCAATAGATGGCTGAGGGTTGGGGTGGTGATTGCAGAAAGCACGTAATTAGAGACAACTTGGGCGCAGAGACACCTGATATTTAAGCCTGTCACTATCAGAAGAGAGGGTCAGATTCTCTGAAAGCAGGGAGATCTAAGTCCCATAGAAGGGAAACCTCATTGGGTGTTAGGAGCAGAAAAAGTGGTGATGGAGAACATTAATCTCATAGCTCGATAAGACCCTTGAAGCATTATCATCAGAGAATGGACTCCAGCACGACGCATTTCTTCAAGATGTACTCAGACTCACTTCCTCTGAGAAATGATGCTTTCTCCTCACAACTCTATGATGAGGTCCGTACAGGAGCAAAATGACCCAGAGAAAAGCAAAATGTCCTGGGAGTCACAACCAAGGTCGGGAATTCTTGGCCTCAGTGAGTTTCTGCAGAAATCACCCATCCGTTCCTTTTCCATTGCGCTGTAAGAAATTCTCTCCAGATACACAAGGCCAGACACGGATAGAAAGAAAGCACTGATTGTCTCACCATTTCTGCAGTCAGGACTGAGGGCCACCAGATCAAGATATCGATTTGTGCTTTTCCCTCTGGAGACTGCAAAGGAGAAGCAGCCTCTGCTCAGCTGCCCCAAGCTGTGGGCATTTAGATTTCTTGCAGGTCTTGAACTGAGTGGTCTGGCCATTGGGCAGAAGCCACCCTCCTATCCAGGGGACATCTCCACATCACTTCTCAATGTCCTCCTGCTTCTTCAGAGCTAACGAGTGTCCAGAAGCAGCTAGATTTTCAGGAAACACAGAGGTGACATCCAGAGGAACCTTCAGTGGCATCCATGAGATCTCTTCAAGTTGTCCCTAGTTTATGTCTAAAAACAAGCCACATGTCCCAAGTCTACCACGTGAGAAGGATCACTCAGAGACTGGAAGCAGACAAAGCGGAATTCGGGTCACCATAGCATTGATTGCCGATCATAGTATCTTTGAGATGTTTATGCACAGTATCTCAAAATGCAGAGTTCTTTTTTTCTTTAATGGATGCAACTTTGATTGCCAGTGTAAGTTGAGATGCACAGACGCCCTCTTCCTCAGATATATGCACACACACCCCACCCAACAAGTTACCAAGTTTCCTCCACACTGTCCATGGGACTCAGTGTGCGCTCCCACCCACCCCTTCCCATCTGGTGACCTTGTTCTGTGGTCAGAGTCCAAGGGTTGCTTTTGTTTAGTCTGTCCCTTTGTTGCTTTATCTTCCACCTGTGGGCGAGGTCATCTGATGCTTGTCTTTCTCCTTCTGACTGATGTCACTGAGCAGCCTCCCCTCTAGTTCCCTCCATGTGGTCACACATGGCAGGTTCCACCTTTTTCATGGCTGTGTAATATTCCACAGCAGATCTAGACCACGTCTTCTTTATCCGTCATCTGATGTTGGGCACATAGGTCCTTTCCATTTCTTGGCTCTTGTCAAAAATGCTGCAATGAACCTGGGCTGCTGATTTCTCTACAAATTCATATTTTGATAGTTGAGGGTAAATAAATAGATCTGGGATCATGGGATCATATGGGATTTTGATTTTTTTTTCCTGAGGAATCTCCGTAGTGCCTGCTATAGGCTTTGCCCTCATTTTCACTCCCACCAACCGTGTACCAGAGTTCCCTTTTCCTCTCCAGCACCTTTCCTTTAAAAAAAAGCGAGTAAAGCTCTGTCCATTTTTGTGGAAGGCAAGACACAAAAACAGATTCAAGCTGGACGCCCACTTGAATGAATCACCAGATCATGAAAAGCGAGTGAAGAGTAGATCCCCCAAAAGGACCCAAGGGACTCTTGTTTTGGGGTCTTTTGACGCTTTTCCAAGTGAGCCTGTGTTTCACGGGAAATCTAAATGAAAGTTCCAAAGACTCCACATTCTGAAGACCTCATTCAGCATCCCTCGTGCCACCATATTGGAGATAAGCAAGAAGAAGAATCAAGGGTGTCTGCAGTGTAAACAGGTGATGATGGGACCTTTGGGCAGGCAGAAGGCCTTGAATGGCAGGCGGAATGCAGACTATTCAATATTATCAGTGAATGTGGAAGAATGATGCACAATCATTCCAAAGAGACGTCCTTCAATCCCCCGATGACTAGTCCCATGATAGCTATGACCTGGGACGCACAGCTCTAAATCTTTGGATCATTTCTTTATTTTCTTTGAGGAGGAGAGTCTCACGTGTTTGCAGGAGGACTTCCTTTGCCAAGCAAGCTTTCGTCTTAGAGACCTATTTGGGGACAAACGTTCCCTACCAGTCGAGAGAATCCACACGTGTATCTGAAAAGAGATACTGATTTACAATTTCCCAAAAACATCCTGGCAGGAGACGAAAGGGGAACACTATCCTGCAAATAGATACAAGAAGGGTGACATCACTAGGGCTGTTTTGGTTTTTTTTTTTTTTTTTTGTTAACATCAGTGTGGAAATTTCCACGGTAGGATTTTTTAAAAACCCTTGTCCCTTGACGATACATGATGCAGCACTATGCTAGAAATGCCCTTTCTAAATCGACACTTGCATGGTTTAAGAGTTAAGTATATCAGAGACACGTATGACTCTTTTTCTTAACGTGTGCAGAAGGTTTTAGAGCTAGAAAATGGAATCTGAGGCACAGCCCGGGGGACCAGTAGTTAGTCTGTTGCCTCCGAAGGAACGCAGGCCACAGAGTCCTGTGTTCGAGTCCCGGGTCTGGAGGAAGCAAGCATGTTGAACAACTCAATGAAAAGAAAGATGCTTCCTCCTCTCTCTTCCTGCCCACTCGCCTTCATCCCTGCCTGCACCTTTCCTTTAAAGAAAAATAGCGTTTGAATATGGACTTGCAGGAATATGCCATCTAATGCACTGAGGGAGACTCCACAAGGAGGTAACACATCTTGAGAAATGTCCCAGAAAGTCTTCATGCAACGCCTCTGAGGCCATCCCTTTGCCTACTTCTGCAATGACCTTTCTGCACCCATCTTCCCGCCCCAGAATCAAAGGACCGCTGAGCATTCCGCCCCACCTTGCAGTCCGCTAATCCTTGAACCTTGGAATTAAAGTGTGACTCCATGAAAGAGAAGACCCACGTGCATTTCAGAGTTTTCCCTGAACTCAGATTATCGTCAGAAACCTTTGGCTCTTTGCAAAGGCCTTGCTAGCTCTCTCTCTCTTCCCTGCATCCAAATGTCTCCTTGGAGAGAGATCACAACACCCTTTTTCTGAACACGGACTAGCGGAGATGGTTGAAGTTCAATGCTATCCAGTCAATGATGCACCTAAATATCTGCCCTTTATAAGGACATAGATGCCACCCGAGGGGCATCCACAGGCTGACCATCAGTCCTTCTTTGGGTCCCCTTTTGAAGTGCATATGACAAAATCAAGGGCACACCTGAGATTGTGTCTTGGTGACCATCATCACTCCCATGGGGTCAGGTGTTTGCAATAGCGGTCAGTCTCTCTCTGAGGCCAGGCTGACCCTCCCAAGGTCTCATCTGATTACAAATGGCAGGTGGCTTTCCTTCCCCAAATGCCACCCCAACGGCAGCAGACACCCCCAGTCAGATTCGTGCAAGACTGTGGGAGCCGGGTCTCCGAGGAGGGACGACAGACCGGATAGCAGAAGCAGTTACCTTCACTTCAGTTGACGGTTCTGATCTTGCAGAAGATATTCCCAGGGCATACATCAGCCCAGAGCTTCATCTCCGAAATGCAGGCAAAGCGTGCTCCCCTCAACAAGGAAATAACACAGCAGATGCAGAAATGGGGGCAGAAAGCTGAAGAGACCACTGTCTAGGGAAGACACACAGACCACCTACAGACACATGAAAACACGGTCCATTGCACTCATCACTGGAGGAATGCAAATCCAAATCACAAAGAGGTCCCGCTTCACCCCAGCGAGCATGGCTTTGTCATCAAGACTGGAAACAGCAGGTGCCAGAGAGGCTGTGGAGGAGAAGGAGTCTCCTCCACTGTGGGTGGGACTGCAAACTGGTGCAACCTCTTTGGAAAAGAGTCTGGAGATGCCTCCAACAAAGGCAGACGGATCTGACATGGGACCCAGCCACCCCGTCCTGGGCAGAGACCCCGAGGAGACAGCATCTCTCGTCAGAAAACATCTCTGCACCCCGTGTTCCCAGCAGCACAGGTCCCAGCAGACGAGACCTGGACACGACCTCCGGGCCCGTCCACAGAGGACGCAGGGAGACGCTGGGGTGTGGACCCTCCACGGGACTGGAGGCAGCTGTGAAGAAGGTGACATCATTCCCTTTGTCCCCCCTGGAGGGACCTGCAGGGGACCCTGCTGGTTGAGATGAGTCAGAAGGAGAAGACAGGATGGTGTCACTCCATGTGGAGATAAACACATAAATTTCAAGCACAGAGCTCCCAGGACACAGACGGCGGCTCCCAGGGGTGGAAGAGGGACCAGGGAAGGAAGGAGGGACCAGGTGGGGGAGAAGGGCCCTGGAGATGATGGGAATTTTCTCCTTCCCACGAGATCCTTGAGTGGGGAAACACTGCTTTCGTTAAGAGTGCAACCAACAGACCCAGAAAGAGTGAGCCTCTGGTCGCATTGGACACCAGCGGACTCACCTGCCCCCACGTAAGCATCCCAGTGAAAACCGTTCTGCAGTGAACTGGTCAGCACTAAAGCTTCAGGGCAGAGGGAGAGGCGAGTCCAAAGAATGGCTGGAAGGAAACGGACCTGCCTCAGAATTCTCTCATCGGCTCAGCCCTGGGCGGTGCAAACAACTCCCCTGGACCCGTCCCGCGCCCACAATCAGCCTTCGTGGGAGGAGAGCTGCAGGGAAATGGTTCACTTTGGAAGTTGATGGTGCCCAGTCTCTGCTTGCAGTATTTATGTTTTACACTATTTCAACTTTTTGGTTAATAGTTTTTATTATCTTTTTATCTTTTGGATGCCTTTAGTTATCATCCATCCATCAACGATCATCTGTGTAATCTATCACCTGTCAATAGTCCATCCATCACCTGTCTATCATGTCATATATTATCATCTATCTAGCTATCATCTCTATCACAGCTGTCATTCCTCCATCCATCACCTGTTTATCTATCATTATATACCATCTATAATCTATCAATCGTCTGTCCATCATCTGGCTGTCATGTATCATGTTTATCAGCAATCTCTCGTCTATCAGCTATCATATCTATCTGTCATCTATCCACCCATCATCCATTCATCATCTCTTTCTATCTGTCTGTCTCTATCATCTATCTGTCATCCATCCATCATCATCTATTATTTATCATCATATATCATCTAATATGTGTTTATCATCCATTATCTGTCTATCATTCATCATATATTTATCACCAATCTATATCTATCAGTTATCATATCCATCATCTGTTCATCATCATCTATCTATCCATATGTCTCTATCTAGCTATCATCCATTTATACCTACCAATACATTTATCATCTATCTATCTATCCGTCTATGACCATATACCATCTAAAGCTATCATCTATCAATTATCCATCCATCATCTGTCTACCATATATAATTTATTCATCACCAATCTGCCATTTATCATATCAATCTGTCATCTACCCAGCCAATATCCATTCATCATCCATCCATCATCTCTCTCTTTATCTGTCTCTGTATCTATCCATCATTGATGTCTCTCTATCATGTCCATCTATCCATCTATCATCATATGCCATCTAAATCTATGATCTCTCAAATTATCCCTCCATCATCTGTCTATCATGTCATTTATTTATCACCAATCTGCCATTTATCAGATTTATCTGTCATCCATTATCCATCATCCATCTCTCTCTCTCTATCATCTATCGCCGTATGTATCCATCCATCATTGATGTCTCTCTCTATCATCTCTCTGTCCATCTATCAACATATACCACCTAAATCTATCAATCGTCAATCAGTCATCTGTCTAGCATATATCAATTATTTATCACCAGTCTCTCATCAGTCATATCTATCTGTCATCCATCCATCCATCATTCATTCATCATCCATCCATCATCTCTCTCTCTTTCTCTACCATCCATCTCTGTATATATGCATCTATCATCGATGTCTCTCTCTATCATCTCTCCATCTATCCATCTATCATCATATACCATCTAAAATTTATGATCTATCAACCATCCATCATCTGTCTATCATACATCACTTATCACCATCTGTCACCTATCATATCTGTCATCCATCCATCCATCATCCATCCATCATCCATCCATCCACCATCCATCATCCATCCATCATCCATCCATCATCTATCTGTCTTTCTATCTCTCTATCATTTCTTTATCCATCTATCTTCTACTTCTGTCTGTCTCTGTCCACCTGTTCATCCATCCATCTCTGTCTATCATCTCCATTTCCAGAATCAAATTTCCTAGCTATTATAAGCATGAACATTTCTAACTATATCCTCCACGTAACTCTGATCTGGACCCTTTGTATAGGATTGATAACATGGCACAAATTCCTTCTTGAACTGCACCTGAGTGATGGGCACCGCAGTGTCTGACGGAAAACAGAGACGGAAGAGGATGCTCCATTTTTCATGCTGAATGTTTGGCCTGCGGACAAAGCTGAATAGACAGTGGGTGTCTTTGAGTCGAATGCAGGCCATGCCACTTCATAAATAATATATGTAAGCACTACTCACGTGACAGCCCTATTATGCTTCTCAGAAAGAATCCGAGTTTGGATAAATGATTTCCTTGTTCCAAGCCCCTTGACAGGATGAGAGAGATCCCTGCGAGTCCCCTCTGAGGATTTATTTAAGAACGACAAGCAAAGAGCATAGGCCCCATTCTAGGCAGGGGGTCGAAAACCCCAGTGACATCAAAGTGGAGATAAAGGCATCCACCACGGGGAATTTGTTTCAGACTCTCTCCTATTTTCATTTCCAGCAGGAAATATGGAATGTGTTTCCTCTGTGCTTTCTGAAGTCTGGAAATCCAAACTTTTCCTGCAAGATGCCAAGCAGGAAGCTGAAAAGTTTAAAGAGAAAAGTCTGCAATCACTTGAAACTTGCCTTAATACCCAGACCAAATGAAGACTGACTTAATGGGCAGAGCAAATTGGCTGTTCAATTTCTAGGTCCCACCAAACAAATTGAGTGTGTTTTCCAATCAGAGGATGGCCGACCTATTAGGACAACCGACCACTTCCTTTTTAAAAAAAGAAGGAAAGAAAGAAACCATTACACTTCAAGTCTCCTCTGACTCACACACAAACAGAACCAACTGTTTCTGGTGTCAGGATTTTTATTTTTAGTTTTTAAAAAAGCCACGCTTCTCTGTATATGCATTTGTTTGCAGATAAACACTGGAGTGTTTCAATACATGGTGTAATATGAGATGGAAATGGCAGAGATCTCTCTTCCTTTTTTTCCTCTTTCCCGCTTGAAGAGATTTCAAGGGAAGACACTTTTGCCAATAGGTATATATACCTTGAAATCGTTTCATCTTTTATATCTATTGTGTGTCTATGAGTCTCTACGTTTTTGTATTCTATTGTTTAATCTTGACAGGAAAAGATCCCAGGAGAGTTCAGCATGCCATGTGGTCAATCATCGGAAGAGATATTCCTTCTCATTTGTTATTAGGGGAATGCAAATCAAAATGAGAAGAAGATACCACCTTACACCTGTGAGAGTGCTTGGTATTCAAATCTAGAAACAATAAATGTTGGCGAAATGCACTGTCTGTGAGAGTGTCATTGGGACGAGTCTTATGGAAAGCAAGATGGAGGTTTCCTCAAAGTATGGAAAATGGAAATCCCAGGCAGTCCAGTTATGTCCATTCTGAGTATCTACCCCCAAAACACAGTAACATCAATTTTCAGAGATCTCAGCATGACCATGTGCATGGAAGCGTTATTGACAAGAGCCAAGAACTGGAAACAACCTCAGTGCCCATCTTCAGGTGATGCATAAAGCTGTGAGCGAAACACACCATGGAATACTATACAGGCATGAAAAAGGTGGAACCCTGCCATTTGTGACCGCATGGATGGAACTCGAGGGAAGGATGCTCAGTGAGATCAGTCAGAAGGAGAAAGACAAGTATGAGATGACCTCACTCAGAGGTGGAATATAAAGAAGCAAAGCAAAAGAAGAGACTAAACAAAAGCAACCCTGGGACTCTGACCACAGAAGAGGTCACAGAAGGGCCTCCCACCACAGTGGGAGCAGTGGTGGGTCCCATGGACAGGGTTGGAGACGTGTGTGCATTGGGTGGCAGGCAGGGTATATACTTGTATTTTTCATAAATGATGAACCTATTCTTATAGGCAGAGATCAATTTGTCAATCTAAGTTACATTAATAGATACCAGATTAACTTTTCATGCAATATGGCAAACTGATTATAACTGCAAACTTTAAAATACATCTGGATTTCTTTACACCACTCAGTTTTCCTGATAGCAGTTCCTTGGCTGATTTCTACAACCAGCCTTCAGACACATTCTGCAGAGAAAGCCAACTCCATCCACATGGGACTAACCCAGCAAGGTTGGAAGTATCGAGTAGCTGACAAGTAAAATTACCCACGTATAGTTGAGGCTACTGCCCAACCTTAAGACCTATTAGACATTCGATCACAAAGAGGAGAGACGTTAAGAAAATAATGAACTCAGCAAGTCAGGTGGGGTCGAAGACCCTGATTTGGGAACAGGGGAAAGATGATGGATTCTCCTGGTGGACAGAAATACTATCAGAGAAAAATTATGCATCCTCCGAAATAAACACATGGTTGCTACTGCCCAGGAATCCCATTTGCCACTAAGAGGTCATTGGTTTGATTACCATCCAGACAGCAAATAGATTGCATTTTTACTCGGTGGTAGAAATACAACGTGGAGGGAAATGTTCTCTCATTTCTCGAATTTTCTTCACGGTGTGGACGAACAAACCAATTCACACTAGACATGATTAGTCAGAGAAAGCCCAAATGGAATAATATCCATGTGGAGCATGGACGTGGAGGTGAATTCTGAGGTCAATGAGGCAGATCCATAGTATGTCCTGAACTGAGGACCTGGGTCTCAGGGGATGGAAGTGGGGTCTCCTGGTGGGAAGGAGATGGGTTTCTTAGACAGACAGGACTGGTTATGAATAAACCAGCTTTTCCATGAAGAACTTTCCCAGCTGCAGCTTCTGGAGAACGGGGACAGGAGACCCTTCTGGACGAGGAGAAGGTGGAAGAGGCCCTAGGGTGGCAGGTGGCTTCTTGGATGAAGGGAAGGGTGACTGGGTGGGAAGAACAGGAGCTTCTCCTTTGTCTGTGGGGCTGTCCTCCTATAAGAGTGGGGCGTCCACAGACACCGGGGGACTCGGGGTGCTCTGTGTCAGCACCCACAGACCAGCTCCCAGGGACTCGTGGTGCTCCGCGTGGGCACCCACAGTTCTGAGGGGCTCAGGGTGCTCCGCGTCGGCACCCACAGGCACCAGCTGCGCACACTTGGGAGCCCGCGTTAGTCCCTGCAGGGGCGGCACCTCTTCTGTGCTTTCTTCCACGCTCGGCGTCAGAATCGCGGGTCTCTGGCTTCCACCCCGGGGAGCTGCTCGCTCTGCGCCCTGCGTCCCTGGCGTGGGGACCCGGTGATAGAAGCAAAGCCTTGGGCGCGCCCGTGAGACTCAGGCTGCTGAGATGCTGGCATGTCACCCACAGACCCCGAGTGCCATCCACCCAGGCCTGGGTGAAAAAGCTCAATACATGAAGATGTCTCTTTCCATCCTCCCTTCCTCCCTCCCTCCCTTCAGAAGCGTCTGGAGGCAGCAGCAGTTTGGTTGCTGTCTTTGTCTGGGGGTGCATCCTGCATCCTTCCCAAGATCCCGGGGTTTGGGTTTGCATTTCCTGGGCCCCGGGGAGCCACCAAGAGGACCAGTAGGTGGAATAAATAACTGCTTCCTCCTCCTGTCTTCCCACCTGCCTGCTCAGAAATGTTGCCTTTGCATCACTGGGGAACGTCATTTCCAGGACTATTTCACACTTCCCATTGGACCAAGAACACATTCCCAGTGCCCCTCTCTGAGAAAGAAAATATGGTGACCGGGCAGGGGCAGATTTTCAAGATAGAAAACAGCCTTGGCCTTTGTGGTGAAAGCTTGCAGCCCTGTAACCTCCTCCAAACTGAAGTGAGGAAATGTCCTCCAGCCCCGTCCTCTGGTGAGATTCACAAATGGTTTCCTCTCTCTCTTTCCCACCCGAGCCCCTCACAGGAGAAAATATGCATCCCCACCAAGATTCCCCTTCCATTGCCATCTGATGTCTGCTCCACTCAAGACCCAGGAGGAGAGAGGAGAAGTAAATCATCTAGAAAGGCTGGTCCCACCTTGCTGAAATTGTGTCCCGTTATTCATCCCTTTAAAGGGTGAGAGCAATGTTTCCATGCCTCTTCCTCCGGCAAACACATGGAAGCTCAGAGAGAAAGCACAACTGTTGAATCTTCAAACCAGAGCTGGCCGTGGAAGCATAAGGGTGGTTCCATCTTGGATTTGCATGGACAGGTGGGGGAAATATTCTCCAAGAGTCCAGGGGAATCAGACCCTCTCCTATTGCAGGGACCGAATCATCCCCACATGGTCACTGTCCTCATTTTCTTCTCTTGGGTCACAACTGTCAAAGGTTGCTGCTAGAACCTAGAATATACCCCAGAGCTATTATTGTCCAAGACCACTTAATGCATGTCTTTCCTTCCTCATCCATTTTGCTCAAATATCAGGTGTCTGAAGTCCTTTCCAAAGCTTTGAATACAATGAAGCCAATCAATGCAGCACATCTGCAAATGATGCTGAGATAGGCTCTAATACATCAAAGTGTCCCTACCTCCAGTTTGAAGATCATTCTGATAGAGGGAGAGCTCAGAATGGGACGCCGCTGCCTGAGTCTGACAGCAGACAGGACCCTTCCTGAGCACTGCAGGCCAAGGCTTATCTCTCTCTGCAAAGAGTCCTGCAATCTTCAACTTCTTGTTTTCCCCAAGACATCAAGGAAAAGGGGCCACCCAAAGGCTGGAGGCCACTTCACATACCTGGAGAACTTGCTAGAAAAGTCTGCAGACTTTTAGAACTTGCTGGTGAGTTCTATTCTCTTGCTAATTAAAGATGCTAGAGAGGGGGTCTGCCCAGAAAGCCTGTCCCAAGAGTAAAAATCCAACCCACCTCCAACCTGCAGGGCAGAGACTGTCTCTGCTTTGCTTTTTGTCTCCTGCATTTTCTCTAAGAAAATGCACAGTAAGGCTCACAAATTCTTTCTTGAAGCGATCGTCGCGGGACCCCAGGGTCCCCCCAATTAATACAATTCCAGCTCATCCCATTCTCCTCCCCGGTCCTAAACCCTAAAAACACCTGACCCCCATCACCTTAGGAAAAGAGCGATGGGGATGTCTGAGAAGTAGCCAGTCGCTGTATTGCAAACAAATAGCTATTTTTATTGGCATCTCGACAGTGTTGCACCTGGGATTCACATTGTAAGCACAAGCCAGTTACCAGAAAGCCAGAGTTGTTTGCAAAACTTCTACAAAGGGATAAAGTGAAAGGGACTTTTTTTCTTTTTCTTTTGTTAAATGAGCCTGGTCTCAGTGACTTGAATCTCTGCGGGAAGAAAATCCTGCAACCTCTTCCGAGCAAAACCAGTTTGTCAAAAGTCTTCGGCCCCACAAACGGGAAAGTCAAGCTAAGAATCCCGAAAGGAAAACAGAATGCTGCTCCCAAGAGAGGCAAAGGCGGTGTAAGCCTCGGGGTCGCTGGTTCTTTGGAACAGACTTTGCAATTCATGTGGAAATGACCTCCCAGGAGCTCTATTTGCAAGTATGGGACCAGCTCCTCTGGTCCAGGGGTCCCCTCTCTGCCTCCCGGAAGAGGAACCCACAGGAATGTCTTCAATCTGCATAAACACCTGGTCTTTGTTTGCAGTGGTCTGCCCACCCCCCACCCCCCAAGTCCCATCCTTGGGGGGGCCCTCAAGCCACAGCCTCTTGGGTTTTAACTCTCAGTAGCAAATCAACCTCCAGTTCCTGTGCTCTCAGGGGTCTACAAGCTGTCTGACTTCTGTTTACTCTCCTCCTAGTATCTCTGTCTCATTGCAGGGGCATCTCAGACCAGACTCTCCTGTTAGGCGAAGGACAGAGTCCCCCATTCCTCGGAGGTTCTTCATAGGTGGGATGAAGGAACACAGTCCCATTGGGCATGATTAGTCACAGAAAAACCCAAAGGTAATCATGTCTGTAGACAGAATGGACATGGGAGTTGAGTTCTGAGGTCCCTGGGGTGGACCCACATTTATGTCCTGAGCTGAGACCTCGACAGGGGGTCTGAGGTCTCAGGGGACAGAAGAGGGGTCTTCACGTGACAAGGAGGAGTGAATGACTCACCCTTATTCTAAAAGTAAAGATCAATAACCCCCCTTTGTATGTTCTTCTAGAGAACCGGACAGGAGACCCTTCTGGATGAAAAGCAGGTGGAAGAGGCCCCCGGGGTGGCAGGCGGCTTCTTGGATGAAGGGAAGGGTGACAGGGTGAGAGGAACAGGAGCTCCCCTTTTGTCTGGTGGTCTGTCCTTCCCCGTCCTTGTTCTTCATTTTGTAGGGGAAATGCTGGGCCCCAAAGTAGCATTTACAAGGTTTCTTTTTGAGACCAAGAACTTCCAGAGCAATGCAGCTCCTGGGGGACCCTGGAATGCCTTGACCCACACCAACAGCTCAGTTCCTGACCCTAGAGGCCACGTTTCCAAATTTCTGTTCACTGTTTGAATTAAACGTACTGAAGAAACACACCATGGAGTGTTTCTAGGGGTCTCAGGATGACATCGTCCAGAATCAGCACCTTCATTCACTGTCCAAGGGACTCTGTTGGTATTTTAGGCTCTGCATTTGATCTTATCTATCTTATTTTACATTTTTTTCAAGGCAAGTTGCAGGCAGGAAAGAAGGAAAGTGGGTAGGCAGGCAGGGAGGGGAGGAAGAAGAAGTGGATTTCGATCGAGTTGTTCACTCTGGCTGCTTCTCTCCTGCCCGAGGTCTCAAACCCAGGACCTTGGGATGGATGTGGGATGGCTCCCAGGTGCCCGAGACCCCAGGCCACCAGGGAGCACCCTCTTTAATTATTTTTAGTTTTTAAAGTTTCTTGAAGCAACCCGACACCTTCCCAGGATCTAGGATTCAGGTGAGTCTCCTGGTCAATATGCACACCTGTACCTGCTCCTTCACCACCCACTGTCCATTCTCTGCTCCAGCGCAGAACGTTCCATTCATTTTCTTCAAGCAACGTTGCATGCTCACAGGACCTGGGATTCAGCTGAGCATCGTGCAAATCCCCGTCTGCGTCTCCTCCCTTCATTTCTGCACCCAGAGCCCAGGTCTTTCTTCTGGCAAATGCCTCTAAATGCCCTCTAAAGAAATTCTGTTATTTATAATTCATCCCTGGCCTCAGACACACAGGGCCTTGGAGCTAGCTTGACTCACCTATGGCTTATTTATCACACTCACCCCCAGCAAGATGCTTTATGTCATTTTGCAGTTTCCCATCTCATGTTATTTGAACATCACAAATCTCTATCTGTACATTATGCAGATAAATGCATAGGTATGTATACATACGTACATATATGTGTATATACCTAAAAAGACTGAGAGTATTCTGCTTCTCAAGATTCAATTTTTACCCTCTTTCAGCATCACCCCTGTTTAGAAAGCCAGACTTCTTGTACCTGGTGGCCTGGCAGATAAAGCCACCGAAAACGGTCCAGTTCCATCCCAAGGACCTGGGTTCATGTGTCAGCCTGGGGAACAGCCAAGATGAACAAGTCAATAAAATAAATCAGTGCTTCTTCCCCCTCTCTCTTCCTGCCTGCTTACCCCTTCACCTTCATTCCTTCTGCACCTTTCCTTTGTAAAAAGCAGGTCTGACTTTTTACCTCTTTTCTGTCATTTCCCATTCCTTCCTTCCTTCCTCCTTCTCTCCCATTCTCGCTCTCTCTGTCTCCTTCTTTCTCGCCTCCTCCTTCTCCTTTTTTACTCTTCTTCCTCTCCTTTTCCGTTACCAAGCAGATTTCAAACACTTAGACGACCGGCCTGACACAGCCCGGAACTTGCAGGCACAGCAGACGTCTTCCAAAAACAAAAGTGTGTTCCCCTAGGGACCTCAGATTCGAAAAGCCTTGTGGGTTGTCCGTGGCTGTGCACTTTGGGTGCAGTTTTTCAGGTTCTTTTCTCAGCTGATGGAGACAGTTGAAGGAAAAATTCCTTGGGGACCACCAAGGGGCCAGGTGAAAATTCCTGTCCCTCAGCTCTGGGCCACCTGCCCTTGCATGATGGACGGGCACATGCGTGACTCTGGGCATTTGAAATTTTGAGGATAAAGGTCAGAAACAGAGAGAGAGAGACAGAGAGACAGAGACTGAGAGAGAAAGAGAGAACATTTTCCTTCTGTTTTTTTTTTTTAGAGGGAAGATGTAGCTAAGAATGCAAGTGAGTCGACAGGTAGGAAGAGAGGAGGAAGAAGCATTTATTTATTTTATTCCATTATTCACCCAGGTGGTCCCCCTCCATCCTCCTGGCTCTGGGACATGAAACAGGATTTTTATTATCATTATGACTGTTATTAATCATTTTATGTACTTGTGCCTCCTGGTTATACCCCTGGTCCTGGGTTTTGAACCTGAGTCCTTGGGAAGTCCTTGGGCCACCAGGCTGTGCCTAGAAAACCGATTTTCAAGGCAGTCAGGAGGCTGAAAAACTGACTAGGTCTGTGATCCAAGGAACAAAATAAACGATGGGTGTGTTTGCCTCGATTGTCTTGAATCCGTGTCCCCTGCAAATCAGCATTGGAAACCCTGGTCCTCCTTTCTCAGTGATTTATGGTGAAGACCCAAGGAATGGTTGGAATAAGGGGGTGGCCAAGCCAGCCTGGGGTTTGAACCGCGCTCCTCCGCCTCTTGTCATGTCCTTTTTCTTCAGAGTGCAAGGCACAACCACTCCTCCACCAGGTCATGCCTCCTACTGATGTCTTCTGTCTATATGTGTGGGTCTCTGTGGGTCTCTATGTCTTGCTCAGTGTCAATGATGTGCGTATCTATAATGCATAATTATCTAGAAATAATATGGAAAGGAGTTACATACGTCATCTATACACGAACTCTTATTTAATTCCTTCTATATGCATGATAGATAACATCTGCATCTTATGTATGTGCATATGCATATATTCTCTATCATATATGGAGGAATAGATTTGGAATTACGTATGTGTAAAATTATACCTACGTCTCTGCCTCTTTTTATCTATGTCTGCATCATATCTATGGATGGATCTCCATATTACATATCATCCATATTTATGTCTGTGTATTTATGTATCTATTGTTACATCTCTGTATCTCTGTTTGTATCTCCATGTCGGTCCATATCAATGTCTATGCATCTATAAGTCACTCTGATCCATCCTGAGGTCATCCATCTGTCTCTGGCTTTACATCCTGACATGCATCTATGTATTTATCTGGTTCTAGATGCATAGTGTGGAGAGAGGAGGTGGCGTGTCTGGTTTCACATTTAAAAGGGTTATCTGTGCTATTCTTTGTCAAAGGACTATAGACATGGCAAAATATTTTCATCAAGAGTCTTTAGTCATAACCCTGGGAAATTTGAAGTACAATGTCCTTTGCAAATGAATTCTACTTGGAACTACTTTCTGGCTTTCAATATCCTTAGTTTTCATACAAAAGCCCGAGTTAATAGTCTTCTCATGACCAGTGAATACAGTGAAAGTCGAGCCTAATCCTTCCTAGAAGTCAGGGCCATTTAAAAGGCATGAAGTCCTGCTTTACTGGCTCAGGCAGCAGAGACCAATGGGGTATGGACTGAATAAGGCCCAAGAACCAAAATCAACAACTAAAGAAAGGTGCTTTTTCTGCCTTCCTGCCTTCCATCCTTCCTTCCTTCCTCCTTTCCTTCCTTCCTTCCTTCCTTCCTCCTTTCCTTCCTTCCTTCCTTCCTTCCTCCTTTCCTTCCTTCCTTTCTTCCTTCCTCCCTCCCTTCCTCCCTCCCTCCCTTCTTTCATGCCTTCCTTCGTTTCCTCTCTCTTCTTCCATTATTTCCTTCCTTCCCCCCTTCTTCTATTCCTTCCTTCTTTCCTTCCTTATTCCCAGGTCTCAGATGCATATATTCTGTTAGGGAATTGGACAATCTTCTGCCTGGAAAATATAGTCATGCATTTAGTTCTGTAAAACTTTATTCATCTGATGAAATACTTTGTCAGCAAAGCCACTGGCATTTGATGAGACTATCTCGGTGCCTTTTCCAAATAAATTTCTTTATTTACATGTAAGAAAAGGTACATATATTCAACAGGTATGCCGAAACCTCATTTAAGGGATGGACATTCATTTGAAATTCAAGATCATTCAACCGGTCTGAAGTTTACTTTTTATCATGGAGATGATAAGCTTTACTTAGCAAATTGGGAGGATAAAATAGGTGAACAGAATTTGTTGAGCTTTGAGAAGGTATAGTTGAAACTATTTAAGAGAGGGATATTTTTGAGGTCTTCAGCGTATTTATTTTATTCAATGATGTTTTTAATGACCATGTAATCTGGGGTCATTGGCTCTGAGCTTCCTCTTCATCTAGTTCTTGTTGCCATTTCACTTAACTCAGAGGAGAGATGTGATACTCAGCCAACCCAAACACACATTAAGAAGAGTGTTATGATTTTATCCATCAATATTTGCTCAAAAACACTAATTTGTAGAGATAGCTGCACACTCCCTACCCACCGTTCATGGTGGTATTATTGACAATAACCAAGACCTAGAGACGACCTAAGTGCCCATTGTCAGATGATGGATAAATAAGATGTGATTTGCATACACAAAGAGATACTACACAGCCCTGAAAAAGATGAAACCCTCCGTTTATGTCATAGAGAAGATATGCTCAGTGAGACACACTTGAAGAAAGACGAACACCAGATGATCTCACTCACAGATGGAAGATAAAGAAAAGACACAAAGGAACAGACTAAAGAAAATAAACTTTTGGAGTCTGACCACAGGGGAAGGGGTGGGGTGGAAGCACATAGTGGGGGGATCTCTGGACCGACCTGGGGAAAGACTTTTGATCATTGGGTGGTAGGCAGCACATCTTCTCTTCTATTTGATCAAGAGGGAACCTGCACATTTAAGCTTATTTTGTAAATTAAAGTTACCTCCAATAAAAAGTAAAGAAATATATAAAAATGCATCAAATTCCTTTTTCACAAAATTATCTGAGTCCAAACACTCCTTCTGCAAGTTGGTGGTTTATGATGCCTTAATGTCTTTAGAAATGACCTGTCTTATCCATACCAATTGTTCAATAGTTATTTTCTTTCTTCTTCCTCCTCATCCTGTTCAATAGTTATTTTCTTTCTTCTTCCTCCTCATCCTGCTGCTCCTCCTCCTACTCCTGCTCCTGCTCCTGCTCCTCCTCCTTCTCCTTTTGCAGGTATACTACACACACAAAGTATATGCATTGAAGTATATCTTGCATACGTCTTTTTGGTAAAGAGTCTAGTCCCACATTTAATCTCACTGAGTCATCCCTGACAAAACGCACCAAGAACGATGTGAAATTTGTTTTCGACAGATCTGTTCCCCAACGTTCACAAACCATAACAGACTCTCCAAAGAACCCAAACTTAGTAATTGTATAGTCACGTGATACGAAGCTGAGTCCCCACTCACGGTCCCCACTCCAGGAGGAGACATGTCCTCCGGGAATCCTCTTATGTGTGCCCCATCCCCAATAACACCTGCACAACAAGCAATTCCAGCAGGTGTGGGTGCCTGTGTTTGCTCCCTACATAGAGATGCCATTGTGAGGATGCGTTAGGTGTGGGGACATGACCTTTTTTTCTTGTGCTCATCGTCTGCAGAAAAGCAGACACATGTCTGGGCTTTCCTTGCCTGCCAAACCCTGTGGAAAGGCAGCTTCTATCACTGTGTCTACTGTTCCTTGACTCCCAAAGTGCTGGGGTACGTCTTGAACCCCGAGCTAAGGACCAGCTCACCTGCCCACATGTAAAGGGGGCAGGTGACGAGGTCGTCTGACACTCCAGACGCATCAAGGGCGCTTGAGGAAGAAGTGGCCAGTTGTCTCTCAGCCTGTCCTGATTTCCCCAGCGCCTGACTGTAGAAAAGAAACAGAAAGCGCCAACCTCCAAGGTGGGTCCTTCCCCGCGATCCAGTTTTTCCCTCTGCAAAACCAGACCACCCTGCTTCCCGGCCCCCCCACGACCCAGGTATCACAGTAACAGTCAGAGAGACTCAGAGACTATGTCAGCCTGAACAGACAACTGGTCCTGGGCGAGACCAGGCCCTCCAAGCGGGCAGCGCGTTTGCAACTCTGGCAGGACATGCAAAGGGGAGGCCTCCTCTGTGCGCCTGGGTTTGCAGGCCCCCGGGGTTGGGGGGCACCTGCCCACCTGTTTCCCCACGCAGGCCCCGGGAATCTCTTTCTCTGTCTCTGTTCTAGCTGGTTTGCACGGGAACGAGCTGCTCTGTGCACTGGCCTGTCGCTGAGGATGTGGTTTCAGTGGAGATGGAGGCCAGCGCGCACAGGCATTGGCTGCTGGCTGCCTACATTTCACTCAGCGCCGGCCAATAGCAGAGCGGGACGCAGCGCCAGCTCGAGCTCGCTGCCCTCTCTCTCTTTCTTGCAGTCCTGTCGGCTTCGCGTTGCTGGCTCTCTGCACAGAGCTTTGATTCAGACCTGTCTTTGCTCCGGCTTCTCTTTTCTTTCTTTCTTTCTTTTTTTTTTTTTTTTT
>RJWH01004117.1:108535-121111 GCA_004363575.1 Solenodon paradoxus | reverse complement strand
GGAAGGAAGGAAGGAAGGAAAAACAGTTACACTGAAATCTAGTTATCAAAAGGTTTTAAAAATGCAAGTATGAGCCTCATCAACATATCCAATGAGATGTAGCAGAGGGTCAGAGTTTATGGACGTGGAGGCAGGAGGTGGAGGCACAGGTGTGGTTGCTTTGCACTAGGAGCTCCGACCTTAAAGCCCTGCAGGATGAGCCAGCAACCTGTTCAGCAGTGTAACAGCACCACGGTGTGCGCCTGGCTGACCGCCCGGGGCTGACCACACGGATCCTGAAGACATGCAAGGCTCACAGGCTGCCCCTCCATGCTGCCAGTCCAGAGCCGAAGGAGGCCCAGCAAGCCAGGACTGTAGGTCCAGAGTCTGCAAACAGGGCTGTGCAGACATGAAAGATATTCTCAAGGGTGCATGGACTCAAATAGTTTTCATAAAATTCATCTCCAAATGCTCAGCTTTCAAGTTCCCTTTCCTGAAAGTCATCTGCCTGGTAAGAGTCTGAGGAAGGGCAGCCCCCTTGCCTCCCAGCTCTTCCACACCCGCCCTCCTCTCACTGTACAAAGGCTCTGTCTCCAGCGCTGCTGGCAACACTGCCCCTCATGCAGAAACTCCAGGGCACGCAACAAAGGGGCAATTCAAACACTGATGCTTCTGCTGCCACAGAGACTAAGGCCACCGCCAACATAAAAAAGTCAGGCGCACCCTGGTGGCCCAGTGGATACAGCCAGGAACGCAGTCCACGCGCAGCCCAAGGACACTGGTTCACACCCAGCGAGCCCCAGGGAAACAACTGAGATAAACAACCAAATATTATAAATAAGTGTTTGTTCTTCTACTCGCTCCCCGGCTGTTTGCCTAATTGCTTTCAACCCTGCCTGCACCTTAAAACAAGTCTTGAGCAAGTCAGATACTTTCCAATTCTGTGCTTTCGACTGAATTGAAGGAGATCTCTCTACTGGAGATGTCAGATGACAGATAATCGGAAATGACATCTCATAAATCGTATTTGGGGCTTTATTATGAAATGTGTTTAAAAATTGAGTGACATGTAAGAACTATAATTCCCAACTATTTGTTTATGTAAACAAGCTTCTGAGTGCTCACAGCTGGAAAAAAGAACCAATAAAATGGATGTACAACACAGCCTCATTCTAAAAAGTAATGACCATCCATAAATTACTGTTAAAAAACTTAGATCATCTTATTTCCAATAAATATTAGACAAAATTAAAATTCACCAAAATTTATTATCAACTATTGACGAATAATCAGAATTTTTCTTTTAACTCTTAAGAGTTTTATTGATAAAGGTAATACTGATATGTACATACATTTTGATATATATATTTTTTGTTGCAGGGAGTATAAAAGGCTGATTAACAACAAACTCTCAAGCACAAAATACTTTATATTAGGAATAAAGTCAATGGGGAAGCAGACTAAATATAAGTTAAAGAGAGGAAATGAAAAGAGGTAACATTTTATTACTGAACAGGAGCCATTCATGTATTTTTAGTTTTCATTTTTTAAAGGAAAGGTACAGGCAAGGATGAAGGCGAACAGAGACATGCAGGAGGAGAGAGAAGGATGAAGCACTTGTACTAAGTTGCTCATCTTGGTTGCCCCCCCCACCCCCCTACGCCTTTGCCCCCGGTCTCACACTGGGTCTTAGGGTGCATGTTGTCTGTGTCCAGTGGTCCTATCCTACCTGCTGAAGCACCAGGGTGCGCCGCACTATTTTTAAAATGAATGATAATGGGTATAAATCATTGTAATATTCGAAATGCACTGGATATATTCAGAAGAGTGATGAGTAGTTTTATTTTCAACTGCCACTATTATAATGTTAGAAAGTATATCATTAATGATGAAAAAAGCATATACCAATTTTTTTTCCTGAAGAGATGAAAGAGGGAAGGAAGAAGGGGGAAGAAGCATTTGGCTGCGTCAGGAAGGGAGGGAGAGGGGCAGGCAGGACTTTCACTCATTTATTTGTGAAGTAACTCCCCCGGGCTCCCGTCCCAAACACAGTCCTTGGGCTTCACGTGCTCGCGCTGGACGCCTGCACAACGCCTGTGCCCCCGGGGCTGCGCCTGAACGCACCACTTTAAACTTGGGAGGGAGAATATAGTTTTAGACAGAATTCTTTTAGGAACTTCATGAAGAAACTTTTTTTTTTTAACTTTGCATCTGCTAAAGGAAGACGCAGGGATCCTCGGAGCACCAGCTATGCTTCCACACCTCAGACGGATTTATTACACCCAGTTCGACCCAGTTCGACCGGGAGAACCAAACTCAAGTGAAAACACCTCCTAGAACCAAGAAGATGCAACCACTAATGGCCCCGTTGTTTCCCAGGTAAAGGCCTGTTGATGTGACTTCCAAACGGATTACAGCCCTTCCCTGTCAGAAAGCACAAGGCCCTCAAACTCCTGAGATGCCGAGGAGAGTGCTCTGAGGCCTCCATGCCAGCCTCCAGCTGGCACTCACCATACCCAAGTGGCGAGCTGGGTTGTACGTTCCACCTCCGCTCAGGGGAGGCAGTACCACACTGTGCAATGTCAACAATGATGGAAGGCACAGGAAGGCTGGCACTGGTGCTGTCTGTCGTTCTGCCCCTGCTGCTCAAGCTCCACTCAAGCCAGGCCCCACTGGTCTCCCTTCTCACGCGACATCCTGCTGGGATCCAGAGCAATGTGGCCATGGAGCTACCTTCCCTCACTGTGGGTGACCTGAGCAAGCTCACGTCCTACCTCCTGCCCACAATCTGTGCCCTCCCCTGTGGAATGCCCACTCTCTGCCCAGCACTGGGTTCCAACACCAAGTCCATCACTGCCATGAGACGCTCTGCTGGCAGTGGGCTGCTCCTGTCTGGCGCCACTGCAGGGTCCTGTGCACACAGAAGATGGGCATTTCATAGTGCTTCTTCAGTGGCAATTCCTGTTACCAGTACCAGAGCTTCTCAGAGTGGGGAGGGCTACTGATTTAAGGGGGAGCAATGACTCCCCCCAACAGGTTTGTGAACACTTCGCTTCCTGCCAACACACTTTAACCACATCACTAGTAGTTGGTCTTCTACAGACAGATGAAGAGTCATCGGAGAAGAGGAGAACTGAAGTCAGTGCGCAGAAAGGAGAAGACGGAGGAGAAACGAGAGTTTATTTGTGAGTAAGTCACAAACTGAAAAACGACGGGACACGATGGCAACAAACTCGGAGGAGCCCTCGCATACCAGCAATGGGCTTTCCCTGGTTTACGGGGCGGGCCTGAGGCCTGAGGCCTGCCTTGACAGTCTGGGCCCAGGCTGCTCCCACGGCAGGCGGCTGGGGTGGGGTCGGCAGGACACAGTTCACCAAGTCTAGGATGGCTCCCAGTGGGAGAAAATTCCTGGGGCCTAATAAAAGATGAAAGGAAAGTTCTTTACAATGAGGAAAGTAATCATCTACCCATCAAGCTCCTTTGTGTATTTTTTTTAAAGGAAAGGTACAGCAGGAAGGAAAGAGCAGAAGCACTGTATTTACTGTACTTAGCTGTTCATCTTGGTTGTTCCCATCAGCACCAGGACGCAAACCTGGGACCTTGGGATGCATGTGGCTTGCACCCAGTCATTACCCAGTCTTTTTTGTGGGGTGGAGGCGGGGGGGGGGGGGGAACTTTAGGGACTTAGCCCAGTTTGAGAAAATATCAACATAGCAGAAGCATGAAAGCAAATGAAACCAGTGACACCTAAAGGGAATCCATAGATTAAGACAGACCCCCTTTGGGATCTAGCTACAACCTCCCTGCTCTCTCTCCCGCTCATGCAGAATATTCATCACAGCCGCCGTAAGACTAACAGCGAAGGTTTTAACAAGAACCAGACCTGCCTCTTCTAATCTCTTTCTCTAGAAAGTTTCCTAGACTCTGTTTTATAATTCTGTTTTATATGTACATACTCACACACATATGTATTTACATATGTACATATATACACCTATATACATATATATTTTAAGTGTGCGTGCGTGTGTGTGTGTGTTTTAAGGAAAGGTATAGGCAAGAATGAAGGTAAGTAGGCAGGCAGGAAGACAGCAGAGGAAGAAGCATTCATCTATTTTATTTAGTTGTTCATCTTGGTGGCTGCTGCCCGGGCCCTAGGTTGTAAACCTGAGTCCGTGGGAATGTATGTGGATTATGCCCAGAAGACTTACCCACTAAGCCACCAGGATAGGATGTGTCAAATATTTTTAAATATTTAAAAACTATTTTAAGATTATGTGCTGGAGAATGTACTTCTATGTATAATGAATGCATAGATTCTTACTTCAAAGACAGTTACATGATTTTAATTACACAGCAAAGTTCCCAGCTGAGTCAGCTAAACTCGGTCTGTTCTCAGCTCTCAAGTTCCTCTCCTAAAGGCATTTATCTGATTGGTCCCGAGAAGGCAGAGTTTATAGCCAACTGAGACTTCAGATGCGGGTTAAGTCATCTGAATCACTGGGAAAACATACTGCTCTTGATGAACTGACTTGATGATCAGAGACACTTGTCCAGACTTCCTGGGAAGACTCCCGACATGGAGCCCGCCCCTGCCATGGAAGAAGGCCGCTCCAGAGAGAAGCAGCACGTGCCGCACGCGGCCTCTGGCATAACCACCTCTTCTTCACAGCGTTGGCTGAATCGTGTTCACTTCTTTCTTTTCCCACTCAATCAGGCTCCACGAAGAGAGCACAGCACTGTTATTTCTGTCCCCGGTGCTCAGGCGTGCCAGGCACAGACTAAGGGCCTAATATTTGTTACAGGGTGACAATTTCTGATGCCAACACTCTAATCTGTGATTTCAAGAATTCTAAATAGTCTTCTAGTCACAAAATCCTGCCTCCTTGTCACACGTCTTCATCTTCAACCTCGAAAGCTGATCCAGTTCACTCTGTTTAGCATTTCATGGTACAGTGAGCCCAACGTGGAGTAAGTAAGGCACCATGAGAACGGGGGTGAGCCTCACGAAGCACGTCCTCTAGCCCAGCAGTACAGAGGGGCCTGGATGGAAAGAGCCTGCCCACAGCACCGGCTCCCTAACATCTTGACTAGGGACACTTCCGACAATTCCAACTGGCTCCTCAGACATGTCCCCTAGAGACCTGCCATCTTCTTTCTCTCCTGCCCCCTCCCTCTGTTCCCAAAATGTCCTCATACCCAAAGCTCCCTCACTTCAGCATCCTCACATAAAGATCCACAGCACATCCCCCTCAAATTCAGAGCCAAACATTCACTTCTAAGTGTATCTTTTTATTCCAACAATGACAGTCCTGTCTGATGACAACATCTGCTTTCTCCAATCACTTTCCTCATCACAATCAACCAGCCAGCCAGTCTCCCCCTTACTTACTGACCCTGTACCTAGCTAAAAGGCCCTTTTTCTCTGCCCTATGCTTCGTCAGCAGTCAGCACTCCCAACACGCAAATCTTCCCAGCCACCATCCTCAGTGCCCTCATCCAACCTAGCCATCTACTGGTAGTCCCCACACTGATTAAGACACTCATGACAACATCTAAGACAGACACTAGAAACTTGCTTATTTACTACTGCATAATCACCATGAAGCCCACAAAATTTCTTCTTGAGTATTACCTCTAGTCCCTCACCGCCTCTACCACCTCTCCCGGTCCTAAGTTCCATGCAGGCCGGACTCACTATCCCAGTACGTCATACTATTAGACATGCAGAAGCATCTGGACTGTGCCAAGGTCCTATCCCAGTCTTGCATCTGAGTCAAGGATTTGCCTCAGTCCTATGTTTGGCCACATTTGAAAAAATGTGTAATTATTCTCCATTTCCTATGCAATTAAACATAACATGTAATCCATCTAAATCTCTCTCCTGCCTTCTGGGCTATTTCTTTTCTGGTTTCATCACTTTGTCCACACTTCTGCCCCTCAACATATGAAATGCCCAAGTGTCTCTTCTCTGGAGTTATCCTCGGCCACCTCGTTAGGCCCTGGCTCTGCAACGCGGAGCTCTGAGATCCGGAGCAAGCTTACATCTTCAAGTCCAGTCTCCTTCACTGTGAACTTTTTCTGTAAACCAGAGTTTCTCTCTTTAGGATGTCATTCCTCACTGCTCAGTCTGGACCTGCATCTTCTGTAATCACTCAAATTCAACACACTCTTTCCTCTCTTCTCCCCTACAGCAGGCATTTCCTGGTTTCCGATTTTTTATTAATAGCACCACCAGCCTCCCCGCTTGTACCCAAATACAAAATCTGAATGGAATCTCTCCACTTTTCCATGCTCCCACCTCCTGAGAGAGGCTCCTCTCGAGGGGTAAGGTTTTTACAGGTAACTCTGTGACCTCAGGAGCGTTCTCTCTCCTGTGACCCAGCTTCTTCGTCCGTAAAATGTCAACAGACCAGTCAGTTCACGGCAAGTGCTCAGAACAGCACTTAGCACAGAATGAAGGTCTCGCTGTCACTACATAAAATCTCGGTTTGTCCCTTTCTCTTCCTTGCAACTACCTCTGCTGTGCTCTGCTGACTAGCCAGACAGCAGAGCCCCACTGTGCCCCACTGTACCCCACGAGAAATAACATCAGATCCTCTGGACTGACTTCAGTGCATGTGTTTAGAGATTCTCAGGTGACTCCAACGTGCAGCCGTGGCTGAACACCACCACCACGACACAGAACGCTGGGTGCTGTTCACTATGCCTGGAGCCTACTCCAGGTTCTCGGGTCTGAAACGAGGACGCCCAGATCCCACCGAGAGATTCTGCTCTAGCTGGTCTGGTGTACAGTCTGGGCACAGGGACAGTTTCAAGCTCTCTAGGTGAGTCTAATGTGTAGCGGGGTTTCAGAACCCTGATTCCCTCTCCACCTACTTCAATTTGCCCCTTACTGCTGCCACACTGATTTTCAATGACAGCCCCCATCATAGCATGCCCCGCATTCAGAAATGTGAAATCAGTGCTCGGGTGCTAAGTCTGTGGCTAGGGCTCGGCCCAGGCACAGCCCAGGGATCCAGGTTCACTCTCCAGGGCCAGGACAAGCAACCAAAACAAACAGAAGTGCTTCCTTCTCCTCTTTCTTCCTTCAAAATGCTTCTTTCCCCTTTCTCCTTCTCTTTAAAAAGAAAAAATGAAATTGGTACACCCATGTAACTCAAGAGCTGAGCTGGTGGCTGGGGCATGGACCATGCACGGCCCAAAAACCCAGGGTTTCCTCCTCTTCCTTTAAAAAAAAAAAAAAATGCTTCTTCCTCCTCTCCTTTCCACTCTCCAAATTAAAAAAGGTAATTACTTCTTATTTCCTATTAATCAAACATATACTCAGTCAAGAGTGGAAGACTGAATAAGCTGCCTTCCACACTTACCCACAGCTGCGTTCAAATGGGGCAGCCAGCACTGATCACCACCCACATTCTTTGATGCCTTTGCTCTTTCACTATCCTCTGTCAACTCTGCCTGGTGATATCCTGTCACATAACACCTTCTCAGAGTTCTTCCTTTGTTGTTGTTTTAAAGGAAAGGTGCAGGTAGGAATGAAGGCAGTTAAGGCAGGCAGGCAGGCAGGAAGAAAGGAGGAGAAGCATTTTTATTTATTTTTATTTAGTTGTTCATCTTGTTTGCTCCCACTGGCCCCAGGAAGCAAACCTAGGTCCCTGGGATGTATGTGAGCCGTGCTTCACCAGAGGCAATGGACCCAACCACTACTCCACCCAGGTATGCCTTTAAAAATAGTTTTTAAATAATTGTGTTTATTTATTTGTCGGTTTGGTTTTTTTTTTTTTTGAAGAAAGAGGGCAGGAATGAAGACAAGCAGGTAGGCAGGAAGAGAGAGGAGGAAGAAGCGTTCATGCACCTATTTAGTTGTTCATGTTGGTGTCAGGCTGCGAACCCAGGTTCTTAAGTGTCACATGGACGACGCCGTCAGAACTACGGGCTTGAACTGCAAAGCCAGCAGGGTGCACCTCCTCAGCCCTTCCTGGTCTCCCTTCTGAGAGCAGAAAGCTGCACTTCACTTGTGTTCCCTGGGGACCCCAGTGCCGTCAGGAGTCAGAGACACTCAAAACGAGAGTCCAACTGTGCAGCTGCCACCTCCTTTCTCAGCTGCCTGTGGCAACAAAGTCCACCTCAAGTGCTCGGTGACACTCATGCCAGAATCAGTCAGGGATGCCGAGCGATTATCAAGGTTAGTGGTGCTGCCTGCAGAGATCTCAGTGGTTAAAGAACAAATGTAGTTATTTGTGTAAGGTCATGATAAATTCCCTTCCTTTTGGACAGGGGCGTCAACATTGCTTTTTAATCTTATTTCTAAAAAACTAAGCTGAATACAAAAAAGCTGTCACTTGAATAACAAAAGAACACAACTATAACAGGAAAGAAGATTCGACCAAGGGGAGAGTTATGACAGTGAACAGCAGGTAAAGGAGTCTTGCACAGCGCAGATATGGAAATGCAGTGAAACTGAATTCAGTATAAGGAGGGAGGACCCCACCTTCCTCTCCTCTCTCTCACCCATATGTTTTTATTATTTTATTTTTAAACGTGGATTGCATTTTCCGCCGAAGGCAGCTGATCAAACCACTGCTCCACCAGGGAGCGCCCACACAGTATTTTTTAAGGCAAATCTACAGTTGGCTATCCCAAAACAAACACTACTACTTGGTTTGGTGCTTTCAGAAGCTACCGCCCACTCTGAAGATATTTACCTGAAGGAGAGTACCTCCCCACACAGGATACCCTCCTAACAATGGAATTCTCCAGTGTTGACATTATTTCAGAGCAGTGGAGGACAATCTGGTGTGATGCTGCTCACTGACTCCTCTGAAAGTGTGGGCTAGGAAAGAAAGATAAGCTAAGTAGACTCTTTGACAAGGGCTGGGGGAGGGAAAGAGGAGGAGAGAGGAAATGTGAGCTGATTACCAAGTCAGAGAGTTCTAATACCAGGTCAGGCTGCTCCAGGGCCAGAAACTTGGGAAGCTGACAAAGAAGCTGTGCTGTCTCCAAGGCAGATCTAAAATAACTCTCTAAGTTTTGTTACTGCTAAAAGAAAGGATGGGAGAGTTTCATTTCCCTGGGCAGGACCGAGGGGGAGGATCCCAAATGTTCAGAGTGTACCCGAGTGCAGGGCACTCCTTAAACTGCTTTGGAAGTTTGGAGCAGCAGCTTTTCCTGATGAAATCGGGTCCCAAGCGGTGCTCTGCTGGGAACGCAGGACTGGGAACCATAGGCCTGGAGCCTACTGCCTCCTACCAGCAAAGTCATCTATTCTTCAGATTAATGATGGAGGGTTTGGGGCCCAGGTCAAGAGGTTCCCCAAACCTATGCTTAGTATAACCACATTAAATTAATTCTAAAATTTCCCTTTCAAATACACACAACCAAGCCTGCTTAGCTCTGTTACTAATTAGAGGCCCAAGACAGAAAAAGAAAATGAGTAATATTTAGACTGAACAGGAGTGTTTAGAAAGCAGCCTATTAGCAGTTGTGTGCCGTCTCCATAGACTTCAGTAACAGTTGCTCCCAGAGAAGGCTGAGAGCTTTCAGAGGAGGACATGGGAGTGAAGTAACTAGAAGCAGAGTCACAGGTGACAGGTCGTCCTTCCACTTTGCCAAGGCAAGCATCTCTGTGCCCTAGGTTTTCTTTTATTACTCTTGATGAGAAAGACTGGGGAAAAATTAAGTATAATCAAACTTGCCAGGGGAAATCAAGAAGTCTAAGGACTGAAAGGGCACAGTACATACATTCACGCATGTTTTCAGTTTCTTTAACAGAGGACTCCATGCGCTTTGGTAAGACGCCTGCATAATTTCCCCCAGTAAGTAAAAGGGGAGGAGTGGGCAGCAGACCAAAAATGCATCAGATATATATCCTGTCAAACACCTGCCAGCCACCACAAGATCTGTCTGGTATCTCCCCTTCTTTTCCATCACTTTTAAGACAAGAAAACCAAGACCCAAGGGGGAACCTGACTTGCTTCAGGCCCCAAAGGCGGTTGCCAGTCTGAGGACTGGCATTCAGGACAAAGAGGGTCCCAGACCCAGTTCCACTGCGAGGGGTGGCTTGAAGCTTCCCCACAAGAAGCAGTTCCCAAGGTAAAGGGCGCAGCCTCTCCAAACTGCCAGCCGCGGTCTCCTGGGCTTCTGAGTGCCTGTGATCAGTGTCTCAGGACACCCTGGTCAGGTTCAATGTATTTGCTACAGTGGCTGCAGAGCTCAGGAAACCCATTTACTCACTAGATCACTGATTTCTTACAAAGGAAATGTTAAGGATCAGAATCAACAATCAAGACGAAAAGATTCAAAGTGAGGTCCCCAACAAAGGAGATTCTGTTCTCCCGGAGCTTGGGGTCCTGCACAGTGGCAGGCTCTGGCTCCTCAATCTGGAAGCTCTTCAACCGCCCCCCCCCCCCGCCCCACCCCACACCTCTTGGATGTTTATGAAGTCTTTATGATTAATGCACTGGCAACTGGTGACTGAACTCAGTGTCTAGTCCCTTTTTCCTCCCAGGAGGTGGAGGGGGCACAAATTTCCAAGCCTCTAATCACAAGGTTGGCACCACAGGAAAGCAGCCAGCCCCATCCTTAGGTGATTTCCAAGTCACTTCATTAACATAACAAGAGACACTGACCACTTTCCACTCCAAATTCTGAGGGTTTGGGAGCTGTGAGTCATATGAGAAAAACAGCTTCATCACCTTTATGGCCAAATACATATTTTTCTTTCAAGTCACAGTACAGCACAGACCTATGACACTCAGGTGGGTCTTCTCTAGACAAACAAAAGGCTACTTCTTGCTTTTGCCCCGGCCCCCCATGAGACTTGGGTAGAGAAGGGCAGGCTCCATCCTCCCGCTTCCCCAGAGCACCAGGCCCACACTCCGCTCCAGCAGTGCACCCCTGTGCGCACAGAGGCGGTCATGCGGGTGCCAGGCAAGGGGACGAGGGGACACTGCTGCAGTGGGCCTGCCTGCCCCGCTGCCTACCTTCAGGACAGGACCTTCTAGGCGTTCTGAACATTTAACTAGGATGATCCAGAATATCTGATTATACAATTAAAACAAAAACAAAAACAGGTTCTAGACATATTTTAAACATTAAATATGGTGTTGGAAGAATTCTTACCCCTCGGCAATATGGTACAAGTTCAATCATTCTACTCCATCGCTCATATTTTTTAGCTTGGGTTTTGGTTGGTTGGTTGGTTGGTTGGTTGGTTGGTTGGTTGAAAGAAAAGGTACAACCAGGAATGAAGGCCAAGTAGGAGGAAGAAGCACTATTTTATTTTCATTTAGTTGTTCACACTGGTTGTTGCCTGGGCCTTGCACCCGACTGCACCTTCTAGCCTCCTTTCCACTAGTTCTTTGTTACATTTATTTGAAGTTCTGTTTCCTGCTGCTAGGGTTAACTAAATAGCATCAGGCATTTACTTTTTTTTAGTTATTCATCTTGGTTGCCCTGCCCAGGCCTTCGGTTGACAACTGGGGTCCTTGGGGTGGATGTGGACTATACCTAACCCCTTACTCCACCAGGGCACACTCTTCCTGCATTTCTCCATCTGCAGCGCTTACTAACAAACTGTGTCTGCCAAGCCCAAAACCAACAGCGAAGAGCACAGAGTCAGAGAGGCAGAAGTTAAGGCTAAGCTGGCAAGGCCAATTTCAGAGACTACATTTCCACTTTATGATCAGCAAACACAGACTGTTTCCTAGCACCTCACTTTGTTTTATACATGAGGAAAACACACTGGAATCCACCCAGGTAAAAGCACTTTGGAAACAGGCAAGTGCTGAACCGTCACCTGTCAGTTAGCAGCAGACAAGGTGTCAGGAAGAGGCAGGAAACCACCAGGAAATGTAAAACAAACGGGTGGGCAATCCAAGGGAGGTAGCAATCAGGGGACTACCAAGGCCAGTGTGCAACGTAGCCAGGAGAGATGGAGACAGCTTTCAAGAGTCACTTCTCCTTGCAGGGTTCCTTGTTTTCTCACCCTCCTCTTTCTGGCTCCCAATCCTGAAATCCAGTTACCCGGCTAGTACAGTATGTTTCACCTGAGAAAATGTAAGGCTCCAATGTCACTATACAGAGTGCTCCCAGCATACACATTAAAATTGACTCCAGCTCTATTGCTAAGAAACTGCTGAAAGAGTTTTCCACCCTCCTCATTTATAAAATAACCACTTTGTCTATGGGAGAACAAATGCAATCTCTCAAGTACCCTTGTGTCTTGTTCTCATTTTTTAAATGAACAGAGAAAGATGATCAAGAGTGGTTGAAAGTGTATGCTATCTCCATTTTTTTGTTACACGCCCTTGAAAATGAGATGGAAAACATGGTTTCAATAACCTACTCTTCTAGTATTTATTACTCTTCCAAGCTGAAGATTCTCCTCAACACACCCTGCTTGAAGCAAAAATGAAAAAAGTCCCATAAAAAATTACTCTTTGATTGTAAATGATTATTCTGAGCAGCAAGGAATAAATTTAGGGTGTTTATGTTCAATGTAGGGTTACTTCCCAGGTCTCTGACCTGTTCTGCATTTCACCAAAGTCTGAAGAGAGAGAGAGAAGAGAAGAGAAGAGAAGAGAAGAGAAGAGA